>JASDQU010012874.1:190137-207207 GCA_032191745.1 Picea mariana | reverse complement strand
ATGATCCTCCCAAGACTTTCTATAGATTAGTATATCATCAAAAAATACTAACACAAATTTTTGAAGGAAGGGCTTGAAAATGGAATTCATCAACCCTTGGAATGTGGAAGGTGCATTTGTAAGGCCAAAAGGCATGACCAAAAATTCATAATGGCCTTCATGAGTTTAGAATGTTTTTTTTGGGATATCTTCTTCCTTCATTCTAATCTGGTGATACCCTGAATGGAGATCCAACTTTGTGAAATAAATTTCTCCATGTAGTTCATCTAACAATTCATCAATGATGGGAATGTAAACTTATCTTTAATAGTGATCTTGTTGAGCTCTCTATAATCTGGACACATATGCCATGAGCCATATTTCTTGAATACCATTACCATTGGTGCAAAGTAAGAACTTTGGTTAGGTCTAATAATGCCAACCTCTAACATTTCTTCAACCATGTGCTCAATTTCACTCTTCTAGGCATAAGGGTATCTGTATGGCCTGATGTTAGGAGGAACACTCCCTGGAATTAGGTGAATATCATGATCATGATTTCGAGTGGGTGGAAGACCTTTGGGAATATCTTCAAATACTTTGGAATTCTTCTCAATGATCCATTGGAGATATAGAGGAATATATGGCTTAGATGTTTGAACATCTAATGAGAATAGTTGTGCAATAACACCTTGATGCCCCTTTTTCAATAATTTTGTCATGCCATTAGAGGTTATCACCTTACCGAGTTTCCCTATGATACCTCTCAACTCAATTTCTTTTTCTTCCAATGAAAATTTCATGAAAAGTTCTTGAAAATTAAAGGTTATCGTTCCTAATTATTGTAACCATTAGATTCCTAGTACAACATCAACACCATCCATGAGTATAGAAATCATTGGACTATTTGTTACATATTCCCCCATAGTAATATTGATCTTATTGCATTTTCCTAAGCAATTGATAGTTCCTCGATCTACAATCATTACTTGAAACTATGGCTCTGGATATACAAAGAAATTGAGATCTTTGGCTAATTTATAGTGAATGAAATTATGAGTACTGTCATAATCAATTAGGACTATTACCTTTTTCTTTTTGATATATCCTTCGATCTTGAGGGTTTGAGGAGTGGTAATTCCAGCCAATGCATTACACGATATCGTGGGAGTCAACTCTTCAGACGAAATTTCTTCTACATTTTCATCTTGATATGGTTCTTGTTCTTGTTCTTCTTCCTCTTCACAATCTATGTAGAATAATTTCTTCTCACCACACGTATGTCCCTTACTATAGTTTCTATCACAATTAAAGCATAAAACTTTTTCTTTTCTTTCCTCCAATTGTTGAGGTGTCAACCTTGTAGGTTGAGGTGTTTTAGATGAAGGAGAATTATTCTCTCTATAGCTGTTAGGATTGGTCCTTCTAGTAGCCATAGCCATATTTTTACTTTCAACATTTCTTGCCACCTTAAATGCATTCTCCAATGGTTTGGGTTCCCAAAGGAGAACCTCATGTTGAATGTTATCCTTTAAAGTTCCTATGAATACATCAATCAAGTGCTCATATGGAATATATGTTACCTTTGTATTAGATCTTTGGAAGTTCTCAATGTTCTCTGTAACGGAACCCTTTTTCTTGAGATTTATCAATTGGATAAAGAAGGTGTTGCTCCTTGTATCCTCATAGTGTGCTATCATTTCTTCTGTGAAAATTGTCCAAGTGACGAGTGATTTGAGAGAACAAAGTCATTGATACCATACAAATTTATTGAGTTCTAAATATAAAGAAGCAATTTGTACCTTTTTTGTATGTGGCACATTATGTAGATCAAAGAATTGATCCATCTGAAGTATCCATGTGATTGGGTCCTTGCCATAAACTTCCTCATATCAATATTAGGAACGTGGTTGGTCTTCAACCCAAAGTTGGAGTTTCTCCATTCTTGATTCACCTTCCTTGTGTCCTTATCATTCTTGATTCACTTTTAGGTGTCCTCTCTATTAGGATTTTTTTCAATCCTTCCATGATCTCCCCTTTTAAACCCTCCATCATCTCTTGTAGTTCATCTTTTGTTACTGTCTTCTTTTGTAAATCATTTATGTCCCTACGCATTTCTTCACCTTCATCAAAATTCCATGTAGGATTTTATGGAGGCTTATTTGGTGTAGAAGTTTCCTTTTTGGGTGGCATGTTGGCCAAGCATCACTTTTGAACCTTGATTTTGAGGTGGTTCTGCTAGATAATCTTTCTTCTGATGTATATCCAAAGTTTCGGCCCTTCTGGGTATGAAATTTTATTTTTTGTAGTTCTCTGGTATTTCTTCTCTTCAATTCCACAAGTCGGATCAAAATTGGATGTGCCAAACGGAATTTACGATAAATTCCTCACAACTTGCTGATTTTTGGACTTTCCATGAGATCTCACTTGTATAGCATGTACCACACAAATAATTGAAATAAAATTATGAAAATCATACCAGAAATACTACATACTTTCCACTATCCAATGCAACCAATCTCACTCAATTTGTATATTCTAGGAAGATGTTATGATATTTTTACCTAGAACACCTTCTTGAGACTAGTCAATAGGACTAGTAAAATACCCTACCTTCCACAGGGTGTATCTACAAATGTAATATGAACCAGAAGATGAACGTTTTACCACACATACCTTACTAATTTATGTGAATATCCCCTGAAGTTCAGGGTCTGAAACATTACAGAAACGTTGTTATAGATAAAATTCCGCAATGACTCAGTTAAGGATGATTCCATAACCCTATCTTGCACAAGTTGTATCTCCGACAATATAAGGCCTCAGGTGCTGAAATTTTAACCCAATGTACCTTGATCCATATAATAAATATCCTCCATACCATTCCTTCTAAGACATTGTAGAAAAAAAGTTATAGAGAAAATTCCAAGGTGTCTCAGATGTAGCAGCGAAACCCCAAGACCTTGAGCTCTAATACCATATGTTAAGAACCAAATATAAATATAGCATAGAAAAACCTCATAATACGTACTCAACACCTTGAAAAAGAGATAATTTCAAATAACAAGCCTCTTTGAAGTGGAAACCTCTTTATTCCCACATCAATGTACAATTACAAGATGATTCCAAATGAAAATGTCTCCTTGGTATATATAGGAGACTAGGAGGTATAATTACAACTAATGGAATAAAGATGACATAAATAAAATAAAATTACTAATGTAATATGCCCCAATTAAGGGGTAATGAGACATTATTTAGGGCTTAACAATATTGGTTACAAATCAGCATTACACTTTAGTTCAAACTTAGAACTAGACTTGAGATTGGTTACAACTCAACATAACACTTTAGTTCGAACTTAGAACTAGATTTGAGACTGACATGCTTTAGTTTGAACTTAGGACTAGACTTAAGACTTTAGTTGCAACTCAACATTACACTTTAGTTCTAGAATAGAACTAGACTCAAGAGTTTAGTTGCAACTCAACATTACACTTTAGTTCTAAAATAGAACTAGACTCAAGACATTAGTTGCAACTCAACATTACTAAAATAGAACTAGACTCAAGACTTTAGTTACAACTCAACATTACAAAAATAGAACTATACTAAAGACTTTAGTTACAACTCTTGAAAAGGAAATTCGAAATTCTCTTCATGGTGGATAATGTTTGCACATGCCAATGCACTGGATCAATACAATTAAATCATTTGCAATATTAGGAATATCATTTGTTTCTATCTCATAGGAATTTTATATTCAACCTAAGTTTTGCTAGATGCATTGACTTTTTCTCATGGCTCACAAGGTTTGACTAGGTTCACAGAGGTTGTATGTTCCCCCTGGCTTTTGCACTAGTCTGTCTATGCCCACAAAGGTTGTACGTTCCCCCCTGAATTTTGCACTAGACTGTCTATGCTCAATGCTCATAGAGGTTGTACGTTCTCCCTAAATTTTGCATTAGAATCACATAGCATCTCATTTGTCCTGAATTTTGGTTTGAATCACAGAGGTTGTATGTTCCCCCTGGCATTTGTCAATACCTCACAAGACTAGTTGATTCTCCAAATCTCCCTGGCTACCCTCAGGGTGGCCCATATGGCCTCTCATTGGAGAATGATTGTTGATGCTGCCAAATTTAACATCCCTTGCATAGAAAAATGTCTTGAATCAACACACATTAATTTTCAATGGTATACGCGACCTCTTAGTGGGGATATCGATGTTGTTTAGAGGTTTTGAGCATTTGACTAGGTCATGGGGACCTGGACATGGTTGTGGGAGGAAACCCAAGACTTATGTTGAAACAAATTTCATGAGCATACTAGGCCAAAAAACAATATTCAAATCAACACACATTATCTCTCGAGGGTATCCTTAGCCTCCAATATGGGATATTGATGAAATTATGAGGTTTTGAGCACTAGGGGTGGGTATCAAGGTCCTATGTATTTTTGAGGGAGGAAACTTGGAACTTAGGCATTAAGGGAAGCTTATAGGAATTCAAGGAAAAGAACAATGTTTCACACTGCCACAAAGGACCTCTCAGTTGTAACATCCCCATTTTTAATCCTCGATTTAGTGATGTATAATGTTAGTAAGATGTATGGTTGCAGACCCAACAATGTAATATGTAAATGATATATATTGAAGATAATAAATAAAATCTATCATTGGCTATAGATGGACATAGACAGACACTTGGGAGATTAGTTTCTAAAAGAGAGTGGGGGTCCAAGATGGGGGGATATTGCCCATGTCTATTAAACCCAAAGTGTCTTTTTAAATTATCTTTACAATGAACCTTCCATTTCAATTTGAGTGTTTCCAAGCCTCAATCATTGAATACATGTAAGGGATTGGTATGTGAAGTCATCTCATAGAGTTATTGAGAGAATGGGATTGAGTACAATCAACCTTGGGAATTGGGTGAGTCAAAATACATGGGATAAAGGAAATTCATATGGGAAAGGAGAGAAATACTTTTTACATGCATATTTTTTGATAGCAAGAGAGTTTTCGGTACTAAATCGTGAAGGAAGTGGTATTGGGCATGTATAACATGTTGTTGGAGATATAATTTCATGGAGAGATATGATGTAGGCCACTTGTGAGTAATATTTGTTTCAAGAAATTGTTAAGGGAAAAAAACTAGTACAAAATCGGCAATTAGTGTCTACGAGACCAAAAATGTTAGTCACGATAGTTTTATACTAGCAAATTTTAACAATTTTAAGTGACAACTAAAAACGATTGATTTAGTCTAGGTATAAAAATACAACTATATAACAACTATATATATGAATTAGTATTATTTTTTTGATGATCACTATCGCTTAAGTTATCAATTTGAATTTATTGCTTGACTTTATATGATTTTATTATGAATAATTTGATCATAATATAAAATTCCTCTCAATGGATTTAATTGATGAGTCCATAATTAATTAGTGTGGGAATATACGAAGCCTTAGATGGACACTCCCATTCAAGGGATTTATCCTAAGTTCTTTCATAAGGTTTGGTAGCACATTCATATGGGGGAGGGGTGTGGCGATATACATCTTTTGGTTTCAAGCTAGTAATAATTAGTGTAATTCACATTTACCTTAATATGAATTCATATAAATTTGTTATTTTCACAATGATCTAAGTGATATTCATGGAGCCTACATGGTGAAACTTGGAAGGGTTTGTTTGGTGCCAATATCTTTATGACGATGATGTTTGATGTGGGACATTAAAGGATTGTTCCTATAAATTAATATATAGTATAGTTATAAAAAGTATAAGTTATATATAAATATAAAACTACACACACATATGTAAAATAGTGTGTGTGTGTGTGTGTGTGTGTGTGTAATATACTAAGGTATATATATTATATGTTTTAATATAACATAGTTATAACAATACATTAAAAAAAACATATTAAAAAATAAACAAAAATACAAAACAAATGAAAACATAACATATAATAGCTTGTCAAGGTACTTTCAAATTTGCTTGTCCAAATGCTAGTGGTGGATATAAGTTGCACCTAATCAAGAATATGGCAACCCAAAAAAATTTGAAACAGGGAGAAATATCTCCAATTAGGGTTTGAATGTGATCCAAGTGCTAGGGTTTTCGAATACTACAACCTTCCAACCAGATTGGATTTGTCCCTTGACTACAACACACTAATCTGAGACATAGCTATGGAATCCTTGAGTGAAGGGGGGAGATCCCCCTCCTATAGAAATACCATGACAACTGACTCAAGATACGGAGGGTCATCACAACCAACTTTTGAGTTGTTACTGCACATTTAAGCTTAAAAAATCCATGCATATGCAAACAAGGGAAAAGTGATGGAGATTGATCCAAATCCATCCCATTGAAAGGTGCCTCGAGCTTGGGAACTGGGAAAATGTCTACCATAGGCACCAGTGGCCCAAAAATACCAAATAAGCTCAGTAAGAGTTGGGGGGAATGCCCAATACATGCAAGACCATGCATTGATAAGGGAATTCTTAGGGTTATTTCCCTCAGAAAGGCATATGATCAAATGGATCAACATGTGGTGGAAACCATAAGGCCATTTTGATATCTATTGGACCTCCAAAATTAACGATTTAATCGTCGGTATAAGACCATTTTTCAACCTAGTTGACCTTCCTTTTTTGCCTCATTTTATCCTTATTATCACTACTATGTCTTGGTTTTGGTGGGAAAGCCATCCAATGCCAATAATATATGAATATATGAAATATGTGGTGTCTTCCATTGATTGGATATCTTAGGAAGGTTGATTAATTGACTATTACTGATGATGTTTTCATCACTCATCCAACAATCGACAAAACCCTGCAACAACTAGCAATGACTCATCCAAGATCGACACATCAGTAGCTAGAATATAGCCAAATTAAGAGATGGGTTTTGATTGTGATTGGGTCAACATGCTTTGGAACCCACAATATTATAGTGTATATTTGTCATTCCTTTATCATATCCATGCTATTTTGGACCCTCACTGTTTATATTGATTTAGTCATGCATATAACAAGGGATTTCTACAAATCACCCTATCTACTTTGGGGTCTCATTGTATGAATACAAAATAAAGAATTATTCATGTAGGTGGGTAAATTGGTAATGAAAGATTGATAAGGAATAATATTAGCATGAGAGACAAGATAAAACACGTGCCTAATACTTGATGTTAATGTAATATGATTTTTGGTTAATAAAGAGAGTTGGTGTTCCATAATTTATGAAGTGTTGTTGAGTATTTCTTATTTGTATACTTTTTTAGGCAACGTGGAACTGCTGGGAAGGGCCCACTAGTGAGTTATCATTGTCTCCTTGTTTCATCGTTGTAGAGATAAAAAAATTATCGTTTGTGAGTTTTATTATTGGTACATGTCCATTGAACTATATTTACTGTAAATTCTTTGCAGCTTCATCATAATTATAAGTCAAAGATCAATCTTACATTTTGTAACTATGAGCAACTGCAAATCCAAATGTGTTTTGATTCCTAGTGATATTATGTTTGTGGTTTGATATAAAAGTACCACATTCTGTGTTGAATATTTTCAGTATTCAGAATCCAACTTACTCTGTCTTATAGTATATGTCTTTTCATTATTTTGGAATGTGTGAGCTTTGAATGAGTTTAATAGTCTAGTCCTTTTCTATTTATATTTCTTTGTTTTAGATCATGTAAGAATATTTATTGTATCTCTCTGAAGTGTGTTTCCTTTCAAATGTTTACATTGTAGTAATTAACTTTGTTTTCTTGTAGCATATGTGTGGATCCACTATAGGATTAATACATTGAAGGTTATGATATAACTCGAGAGATATGATCTTGGGATTCAATGTTAAGCTACATCATGTGGTGTTAATTTCCAATTAATTTTATTTGAACTTGTCTTACTTTACTTCATTACACTCTGAAGTGTTTTTTCCTCGAATATTTCACATTCTTGACATGATCTAATTAGAAGTAACCTATTTGCACGTAGACAAACTATCTGGATGCAAAAGTGCAACAACACCACTTAGACTTGTCATGCTTTATGTGTTTGTGGATGCTTTCTTTTGAATTTGATTTTTTATTAGTATTTAGATTTACTTTTGAAAATATATTGACTAGTAATGAAGAGGTGATAGATCCTTGACATGTGCATGCATAAATCAATGATCTGGACATGGTAACATGTGGAGCCATTGAATCTTGTTCATGCTTAATACCAATTATATGGACTGATTCAGGTTGTTTAATATTGTCTCTCTACTTTATGAAGTGTGTTTTCTAGGCATTATTTGTTAGCATAGAATAGAATAAGATCTGATCCTGCATTTCTTTTTCTTTCATATGTAAGTTTACGGACTCTCGATCATTAATCTAATGTCTGGAAATTTTTTCATATAATTTACCGCACAATTTTGGCATCGTTTTCGGAGAGGTGCTAAAAGGGATTAGAGCATAGGTAGGTTGTTTTCAAAAATTATTTATTTCATGTGTAATTTATCTACAATTGCAACTTGGGGGAGGAGAAGCGGTAAGACAAGAGGTAAGAACATGCTCTTTCACTTTATCCATTTTCTCCAAAGACTTGTTGTTTACTTTTATGCAAGTGTTTTTTTTTATTTGATTCATAAAAAGAAGAGAAACCTAACTTGTGTGATAGCAGGATCCTAGTAGCACTGTGACACTTCGAGTACATTATTAGTTTGCTTGTATTTTTTTTAAGTGGGTTTCATTTTTCAATATTTTTATTTTTTTCTTTTGGAACTGTAAGATCCCCCATACACTAACCTATATGTAGGACACGACCTACCAGCTAAAAAAATAAGGATGCTCAAGATTCCATTGATCATAGAAGGAAATGTTACTCCAAGAACTATCTCAAATCCTAGAAACAACTGGGATCTCTTCCTCTTAGGAAGAGAAAATATTGAAAGCAATCAAGAATATATCTATACTCTGGGAAGTTATAGACAACCAAAATTTCCATGAGACACATCTAAAATCTCCCTTTGATCATCCTTTCCAATTTATAAAGGGGATTCGACAACCATGGAATACATCCAATGGAGAGCATACGATAGAACCAGATATCGAGGAATTTCCACCATGCCCATTGTCAGAATGTTTATTCACTAAAGAATTCTATCAAGAAGATTTGTATGGCATGGTAAAGGAGGACATACACAGTGGTCCAAATGAAGAAGAAAACCAAGAGCATCATGACTATATTGAATAATGGTTCCAGACGACTGTCAGGATGATGCACCACTTTATTCTTCAATAATTCTCAACAAATTATCATTTGAAGTAGTTTGTATTTCATACTTTGTTGTATATTAAATCATATTCTCAAACCTGAGTATGAATATATTTGTGATCATGCTATGCACATGGCTTCATTGGAAATACTCATATACTTGAAAAGGTTTTTCTTCTTAGGTAAGTTGGGATCGTAAATAAGTAAATAAATGTTTCATATAGTTGTTAGCTTGGTGCAACATCGTTTTTATGTCTTTTTCAATAATTGGAATTGTCAGGTTGAGAAACTAATCTTAAGAGAGTGTGTTTCCCCCATAATCTTTAATATGTTTTCATATAATAGTTAGATCTTTTTCCAAGTTTTCTAAATAAATTAGGATATGATGAATTGTGGGAGTTTTGCAGCTGTGCTCTCTTTAGCTAGATTGGGATAAAATCTTCATGATTTATTCAAGGAAGAAACTGCATTTCTTTTGGTTCCATTGTTTCGTCAAAATTGTCTTTTATTTTGATATTTTATTATCTAAGAATGTTTTGGAGAAAATAAATTCATTCTACTTCCCTTAAGTCTTCTTTTCGTGTTTGAATAATATTCTCTAACTTTTGTTTTACCCTACTATTCTTCTGAACTATTGTTCTTGCTGAAATTTATAGTTTAGGCAATTATTAACAAGGGAAAAATAAAAAGGAAAAAAACAAATATCAAACCCAAGACTTCTTGTCATAACCAATCATTTTCAGTTCTTTTAGAGATTTCTTCTCCCTTCTTTATACAAAATTTCAGACAATTTATTATAGCAGTAGATTATAGCCCTATTTTTTATATTATGGGATTACATAAAGTTAAAATTCGATATTATGAGGCCCATAGGCAACTAACACAACCTGATCTAATTTCAAAGTTGGTCAGAAGAGAATCATTATTAAAGAGTATCCAGAGAGTGTGTGAAGTTTCTACTCATGGAAACACTACCATAATTCGATGTGAAGAATATGACCTTATGGAATAGAGGAAATTTTAAGTTATTCTCTGGTGGATTCATCCACCACACATTAAAATGGATCAACCATAGATATGATGTCAATTTGACCAAACTCATCAAGTATCCTTTAGATAGGGACAAACTATAGGAAGGTAATCATTCCACCCTCGAACTAGTACCATCATGTGCCTTTAAGGGGATTTTTCAGAGCAACTCCCCAATCCACCCAATAAATATACACATATCATAAATTTCAAGAGTGGAATTTCTAGGACCGGAGTCTCTGATAGAAAATGGGTGCAAGAGGCCAACTCATCGAGGCTATAGATGTCTTTTGGTAGTGGGTCCCAGCCTGTGGTACTACTAGGAAAACCCATCGGGGCTATGGATTCTCATGGGAAATGGGGCATTATTCCTAGAGAGGGTAATCTAAAATCAATGTGTAAGTGTCATCCCACACCTGTAGAGGGATTTCTCATATTTTCTCTCCCATCTCCAATTACATGTGTTCTGCAAATCGTAAAAAGGAAGTAATGAGATAATATCTATCAGAGTAAAATGGGTTTAAAAGGTTATGTCATTGAGGATATATATGCATGTCAACAACGAGTTCATACCCATGGTATCTATATTGACTAAACCTAATCCATTATATTCCTATGTACAATACTACTTGTGAAGTTCTGTCAGGAAAACACATGAGTGGTTAAAGCCGGGGCTAAATGAACTCCATCTAACTGCCACTTGAGAATAACCCTAAGTTGACCTTAAGACCCTATCATCCAATTCATACTATATCTAAGATGTACTATTTTAAGAGTGGGACCATGATCTTAAAATCTTAATATACTCAACTATGAAGTTTATCTTTATTACTTGAATGATTCTAAATCTTCTGAAATTGGAAAAGGTTGATTGGTTTCCTATGGGTTTTTCATTTGTTGAGACTATTGATACTCTTTTGTATTATTTTCTAAAGGAGAAGAAAAAAATCCCTACTCTAATTTATAAAGGGCTCCCTAAACATAATTGTTGTTAATCTTTTGATGAAGTTTGTATAAGAAAGAAAATAGAACTCTTTGCTATAGAAAAAAAATAGTAAAAGTTTCAATTATAAATTATTTTATGGTCTTATGATTTTATCTCTATGTGGTCAGTTCTAGGGGATATGAGTAAGTCTATTGATACTCATGGAATTTATACCCACAATTCATTAGTATCTCTCATATTTCTATTCTTAGAAACTCCCAGATTAGTATCAAAAAAATCTTGTAGTAGTCTATAGTCACATGTTCTAATACAAGTCTTCCATTCATGCTTAAACAATTTGCATGAGGAAATGCATACCCTCCATCATGGGGAATCTAGTGGATCAACTTATGTTCTCTTCAACTCTCCCTGTATTTCACAGTAACAAGAACTTCAATAAAAAGGTGTTTGCAAGAAACCAAATTCAACATCCATGTTCTAGCAATTGAAACTACATGACAGTATGAAAACATTATCATCATTGTATAGGCCAAACAGTTTCAGAAGTGAGAAATTGGAACTATTGACTAGCATGGATCCACTAATTTTTTGCACGAAAAGAATCAAAACAAGGGTTTTCATAAATATATCTTCTACTCCTTCATGCATTGAAATTTTTGAAGTTTGTTGTGTTTGTACTCTCTTCATATCATTTTTTGGTCATTTTACATGAAGTCCCCATTATTTTCCATTCCCTTTTATCATTTCCACTTCATTCTCATAATTACCACTTGTCATTTTTGGCTCTTTGTTCCTGTAAATTCTAAAGGTAATCATGTAACACTCACAAGATCATATACCAACTATTTCCAGTTGTTGAAAGATCCCATGTTAGTCACAAGAATATTTAAGATGATTTGCAGACTTGAATTCCTTGGTTTCTATGCAACCCATTCCTTTTCATATATACACCGTGAAAATCATCACCAACAACATAAATCTCTTTAACCATGGACGTCAAGCTCATCAAGTCTCTCTATAACCAATTATCAAAGCTCTCAATTTCCTACCTACAATCAACGATTTTTCTCTCAGCATAAGATATTGACTCAAGAAAGTATGTGACCATCACAGAAAGGTAAAACGGAGGTAATAAATCATTTTTTTCGATCTTCCTAGAGTTATCTATGATATGGTAAGTCACTTCATAAATTTTATTAGCATGTGATTGGCTTACGTACGCATTCTAACATGAACATCATTCCAATTTTTCCAATACTTACCACCATCAATTTTTCCAATACTTACCACCATAAGTCAAACATCCTTACAGTTAGTGGATTATTAGATCTCCAATACAATCCACGTCACCACCTTGTTGAAACCATGCATAGTAATGATCTCTTGGTCGTGGGTTATTGTCCTTCAACTCCACCTGCATGCTATCTTTATTAAGAAAAGTAACTAATTACCATTATAGTTATCATTGAAGACTCATTTTGAATCACTTATAGGATTTGAAATGAGATCTCACAACATCCTGTAAATCCAGTCATTTTGTTTATTAAATCATATGCCATTTCTGATCTCACTTCTAACAATATTCTCAATCCATAATTTTGATTTCCTAGCCTTCACTCTTATCCCATACTGGAATAAAATTGTTAACGATGGGGTCTCATACAACTCTGGTGATAGGGTTTTGTGGCAGCATGGAAAAAAAAGAGAGGATAATATGGCATGATAATAGGTTGGATGCCATTCCTTTCACAATTTGGTAATCATAATGAAAACATAATGGAGGCCTTTGCTAGCAGCTTTGATGGAAATAGTATTTGAATTGGGAACCTAGTGATTAGAATACTAAAGGAGGAGAGAACATTAGCTACGGGGTTTCCTCGTGAGAATTAAAAATGGTTCAAAAATGTATATATAGGGCACAGAGCATGGTTGATATTTTTTATCAATACGAAGCAAGCGGCCAAGCCAGCACACCAAATTGGTGTATGAGAGTTTACGAAGGTATACATACCCTACCCCCCTCTGGATTTGAACCTGTAACCTCTTAAGAGGAAACACATGTTCTTAACCATTAGGCCCACTCAAGTTGTATTTATTTCTCTTACACTTTAATATGATAATAAAATAAATTTCCCATTTTATTTTTGCAAAAGTCTAGGGAAAATGGCCAAGTATGTCCAACATAATCCCAAAAATATGAGGAAACACAATGAAAATTGATATCCCTTCCTAATTAGAAATGGGTTTGTTGAAGGAGGGACCAAGTTGGTTGACCTACCTCATGAAGTCACTCATATCCTTGAGAATGATGCGATCATCACTAATGAACGTGAAGACCTCAACTCTCATGGAGTTGAGAGATTCATTGTTAACATTCAAGATAAAAAGAGAAATCCCTTTCCAATAAGAAATAAGGAGTCGAAAAATAATGTAATACCTACACGACAACCTTTCACTTGTAACAAAGAAATACATAATGTTGAGGATCCAAAGTTAAAAGTAGCAACACCTAAAAAACCATATATACGCTTGGTGTTTGATGAGGAAATGCCTCTACGACATACAAAGCCACATAAGAAGAAAAATTTTGAACCCTAGGCCAAAGAATTTAAAGTTAAAGAGACTAACCCAAGCATTGAATATGAAGCAACATCCTTAATGGACATTTATGAGGACAATGCAAATTACGGAGAACCTTTACAACCTATAATGTCTTCAAGAAATTTCATTAACCCTCTACCCAGGAGAGTGTTAAACTGAGAATTGGAGAATAAGATCAAGGAGTTTGAAGTATTCTACGGGCATGTAAAGAATGAGAACATTTTTCTTAAGGAGATGTATGCCCTGCTTCAAGTTGAAAATGAAAATTTGGTCAAGAAACAAGCAATTGTTTAAGAGTGTTAGGATATGGCATACATAGTCTCAAAACTTTATCATACATAATAGGACTTTGGGCAAACAACTCATAGAGAAAAGGGACATGAAACCTAGTGTTAGCATCTCCATTGGCAAATAACAAAGAAGTTTTGTTTTAGTTTTGATCAAAGAAGTTTTGTTTTAGTTTTGATCTGGATACCAATTTTATTTGTACGAGGATGTACAAAACCCTTAGTGTGGGTGTATGTCGGACCTCCATAATTAACAATTTAATTGCTAGTATAAGCCCCTTTTGAAACCTATTTGACCTTCATTGTTTTCCTAATTTCGTCCTTATTATTACTTTTATGTCTAGGGTTTTTTGGGAAAGAAATCCAATTCCAATAAGGTATGAAACTGTCAAAAATGTGGTTTTTTCATTGATTGGATAACTTAGGAAGGTTTATTAATTAACTATTATTGATGATGTTTTGATGACTCATACAACAATCAAAATAATCCTGCAACAACTAGCAATGACTCATCCAAGATTGACACATCAACAACTAGCATAAAACCAAACCAAGAGATGGGTTTTGTTTGTGATTGTATAAACATGCTTTGGAAACCATGATATTCTAGAGACAGAGAACATGAAACACCCATGATAAGGAATCAAGGACCCCAACATATGCAGCCATCAATGGTATCTCCAATGCAATTTAGGGCTCAATATGATATCATTTGATATCCTCGTGCATTTTCATGTCATGAGGATATCTCAGCGTCGATTTTATAATGTATATTTGTCATTACTTTACCATATCCATGTTATTTTAAACCCTCATTGTTTGTATAAATTTAGTCATGCGTAGAACATGGGATTTCTCCAAATTTCTATGTTTTCTTTGGTGTCTCATTGTATGTATAAAAAAAAAAGAATTATTCATGTAGGGGGTAACTTCATAACGAAATATTGATAAGGAATAGTATTATCATGAGAGACAAGATAAAACATGTGCCTCAAACTTCTTGTTAATGTAATACGCTTTCTGGTTAATAAAGAGAGTTGGTGTTCCATAATTTATGTAGTGTTGTTGAATCTTCCTGATATGTATCCTTTTTAAGGCAACGTGGAACTTCCAGTGAGGGCCCACCAGTGATTTCTCGTTGTCTCCTTGTTTTATATTTGTAGAGATAATAATATTATTGTTTTTTATTTTTATTATTGGTATCTTTCCATTGAAGAATACTTATTGTAAAGGCTTAATAATTATAATTATAATTCAAAGATCAATATTAGATGTTGTAACTCTGAGCAACTGCAAATCCAAATGTGTTTCGATTCCCAATAATATTTTGTTTGTGGTTTGATATAAAAGTACCATGTTCTATGTTGAATATTTTCAATATTCAGAATCCATCTTACTCTATCTTGTAGTATATGTATTTTCATCATTTTGGAATGTGTGAGATTTGAATGAGTTGAATAGAGTATTACTTTTCTCTTTATATTTCTCTGCTTTAGATCATGTAAGAATATTTATTGTATCTCTCTGAAGTGTGTTTCCTTTCAAATATTTACATTGTGTTACTTAACTTTGTTTTCTTGCAGCATATGTGTGTATACACTTCATGAGTAATCCATTGTAGGTCACGATATAACTTGAGAGATAAGATCTTGTGATCCAATGTTAAGCTACATGTTGTGGTGTTAATTTTAAATTAATTTCATTTGAATTTGCTTTTCTTTCCTTTATTACATTATGAAGTGTGTTTTCCTTGAAACCTTCACATCACTCACATGATATAATTAGAAGTCACCTCTTTGCATGTAGACAAACTATATGGATGCAAAATTGCAACAACACTGCTTAGAATTGTTAGGCTTTATGTGTTTGTGGTTCCTTTCTTTTGAATTTGATTGTTTATTAGTATTTAGATTTCCTTTTGAAATTCATTGTCTGGTAATGAAGAGGTGATAGGTCCTAGACATTTGCATTCATAGATCAATGATTTGTACATGGTAACATGTGGAGCAACGGAATTTTGTTCATGCTTAATACCAATTATATGGACTGAGTCAAGTTGTTTAATATTCCCTTTGCATTCCAATGTGTGTTTTGTAGGAATTAATTGTTAGAATGGATTAGAATAGGTTGTGAACCTGCATTTCTTGTTCTTGCATCTCTAAGTTTACAGAATCCCGGTCAATAATTTAATGTCTGGAAATTATTGCATATAATTTACCTCACAATATCCAATTAGGCTCAAAGCGTTTTTTTACAACCTAAAATACCAAGCACAGATCTTTGAAAATGGACCATACTTCTTCAAATCATCTAGTCTATCGAAGAACACCAAATATTTAAGGTCATTACATGGTTATTAGGATATTATCCATACTTCCCATCATTTTTTTGGATATCGGAAGGTAGTTTGGAAAATATGGGAGGCCAGAAAGAAAATTGATGTATAGGATCATTGGTCAAACACGAAAAAATTGCCAGATCTAACGTAGCCAAGAAAGGAAGTTGTCGGTTGACCTATGGATAATGGTAGTAATAATGTGGCATGAGAACACCAGTAGGACCATATATAGGTTGTGTCTTCCTGAAAAAAAAACTAGATATTCCTCTTGTTGGAAGATTGGGTGTTGTCATTGATGTCAACCCTAGTCATTGGTTTTGGACCACAAGATTGATGAAGGAATTTGGACATGAAGGACAATGTAAATGTAGAAACAAAACCCATGGATGGATAATATAAATCATGTTGTTTCCGGTGGTATGTGGCACGCCATGTGGATCCTCATGGTTGAGGAGAAATGAATTTTTGAAGATGACAAAGTGAATTGAAGAAGGAAGTACATGTAGGCCCTGAAGATAATTAAAGAAAAGAATTACAAAATAAGAAAGTGTCAGGTCGACCCTAATGTTAAAAGGAAGTGACATAAATGGTATAAATAAATATAA
>JASDQU010012874.1:175152-190087 GCA_032191745.1 Picea mariana | reverse complement strand
AGTACATGTAGGCCCTGAAGATAATTAAAGAAAAGAATTACAAAATAAGAAAGTGTCAGGTCGACCCTAATGTTAAAAGGAAGTGACATAAATGGTATAAATAAATATAATTATACAGTCATTTGAAACACAAGTCAAATTTCATAGGAAATCAGAAGTAAAGAAGGATGGATTTCAAGGGAGGATGAAGCCTTTGGTTGATGTGTTCTAAGGTATGTTATTTTCAGGTCATCTTACCATTTTCACTATAACTTATTTTCTAGATCGACTCAGATGGTGAAATTGCTATGTTATTGAGAATACATATCAAGGTACCTTTGGTAAACGTTTCATCTCTCGATTCGCTATAATTATGGAGATACACTTTATGGAAGATAGGGTTTTTGACCAGTCCTGAAGCTAGTCAATAAACACGTGTTCCAGGTAAAATAGTCATAACGTATTCATAGAGAATCCAAATGCAGTGGGACCAATTTCATTGGAAATCATACGGACTTTAGTTTCTTGTGTGTGATTTTCAGAATCAGATGTTAAATATTGAGCACGGGGCATTCTGTACAAGTTTGCTCTCCTAAATAAACCAGAATTGAATAAAGTCGACCATTCCTTTTATAACTTATTTTTGGGGAGGATTCAAGGAGTGAAAATTGGAGGAGTATTAGAGAACGCATTGAGTAATATTATCTACAGGATCAGGGTATTCCAAGAATTGAAGAATTTTAGAAATTGAATAAGTCTCGGGAAGCATTATCATGTTCTATGTGATGGTTGGTTGATGGTGATGATTTAATGTAAAGTTTTATTATCTCTCATATATTCTTGGGTGGAAGGAAGGGGAAATGATGGAGAGTTCAACCCTCTCTTGATATTGGAGGATTGTATCTTCCTCTTGGATTTTTATCCCTCCCTTTACATTTGGAAGATGTAGCTACCTTTGGAAGTCATTACTTCCCTTGAACAATAACTATCGATTATTCCTCATATATTGTGCATGGTGTATTGTGGTGTATTGGTGTAACTCTTATACTATTGTTCATTCATCATTGGATATAATTGAATCATTTAAGTATACATTGAATTTTTTTTTAAATTGTACTTGATACTGATTCACCCCCCTCTCAGTATCAACAATTGGTATCAGAGCGAGTTACCTTCAGTACAGTTTAACCACTGGAAGGAAGATCCTAAGAAGAAATGGAAGACAAAATTCCAAATGGGATTCCAGCATTTAATGGAAGCAATTTTGAATATTGGAGTAATAGAATGAAAACTTAGTTGAAATATCTTGGGGAAGATGTTTGGTTCTTAGTTTATTTAGGATACAATGCTTTGAAGAAACCAAAGACTGCAACTCGGAAGGAAGAAAAAAGGAACAACAAATTGGCAATAGATACCATCCTGAATGGAATGACAGATTCAATGAAATCCAAGGTGGGATCATGTGAATCATCAAAATATCTTTGCGGTAAGCTACAAGACCTTTATGCAAGGAAATAAGCAGAAGAATATTAAGAATAAGTTGAAGAAAATTACAACATATCATATTTCAAAGAAGCAAATAGAGGTTAGTTATTTTGCTTTAATTGTGAAGGAGTATGACACATTGAATTTGAATGTCCTCATCCAAGTATTGAAAGAGATGACACTGAAGAAGAAAATTCCAATGAAGAAGAAGATAATCATAAAGAAGAAATTATTCAACAAGAATATGAGAATCTTAAAAAATTGAAGCATGTTGAGATTGAAAATAGCAAGCTCAAAGACACACATAGAAAACTAAGAAGTGAATTAGATAGTTATGAAAAGACAATTGTAAGCTTGAAGAAAAAATTAGAATACTTTGAGAAACTAAGAGAAGAAAACATTTCCTTGAAAACTCTACTTGAAGAAGAAACAAGAATAGGAGAAGTAAGGAATGTCCAAATGATGAAGAAAGAAGAAGATTGTGAGAAACTTGAACAATAAGTTGTCTCATTGAGGAATAGCTTAAGAAACTCTCAAGTGCCAAAAGACTTAACACATCTTGGATGCATGGGTCAAACTTCATACAAAGAAGATGCAAATACCAACAAGAAGGTTGAAGAAAGAGCTACACATACAGTTGATGAGAAGTGGACTAGGATACCATAAAGAAGGAATGATTACAAAAGAGATGAATATCCAAGAAGACCTCCTACCTTCAGGAATAAAAGAAGCTTCAATCAGTATGAAGGAAACTACAGAAGAGTAGATCATGAACCCAGATGGACTACATCACAAAGAAGGCCACTTACTCCAAGGTATCAAAATGTATTTCTTGGTCATTGTTATATTTGCAAATTTTTTGGACATAAGGCAATTAATTGAAGAATCAATGAAAGGAACAAATACATAAGAAACATGAATGGTGTAAATAGAAGATATGGAAATAATCGTGGATTTGTCAACATAAGTTATAATTCATTTTCCCCATTGATGGACAAAAAAATTGTATGCTACAAATGTAATTATCTTGGTCAAAAAGCACGAGATTGTAGATATATGAATGAATATGTCCCTATGCCAACCACGGTATGGAGAAGGAAAGAGATTCCAAACAATGAATATTTTCGAATAGCATTAACCACTGAAGAATGTAAATAAGAAGATGAATGGTAGATAAAAAGTGGATGTTCTTCACACAAGACTGGGGATCAAGACAAATTGATCAGCTTGAAGAGAAAGGGTGGAAATGTTGCATTTGGAGATGACTCATCTGCCAAAATACTTGGAGAAGGTGTAGTAGAGCTTGGAATAAAAAATGTAAAGTAAAAGAATGTTCTATTGGTTGAATACTTGAAGCATAATCTACTCAGTGTTAGTAAAATGTGTGATCAAGGATACACTCTTACGTTTGACTCCCCAAAATGTAAAATCAGAGAAAATAACTCAGGAAGATTGGTTGCAACCACAAAAAGAAGATTGAACAACATATACATCCTAGACATGAATAAAAGAGAGAAGAAAAAAGCCACACAAAAGGATTCCAAGGAATAAAAATTCCCAAAGACCAAAAATAAGGATGAAGTAATATTGAGTGCCACATGTTTAGGGGGAGCATACCCAAAGAAGAGAGTTACCTTTTGTCATTAAACTCATGGAGAGAAGCCCTACCCTTTTCCATTGATGTCAAAGGGGGAGAGAAATTTGGATCATGATGATAGGGGGAGCATGAGTGTTGCCATCAATGACAAAGGGGGAGATTTTTGGAATATTGGTTGTTGTCCTTGATGTTAACCCTAGTCATTGGTTTTGGACCACAAGATTGATGAAGGTATTTTCACATGAAAGACAATGAACAAGTAGAAAAAAAAAACCATGGATGGATAGTATACATCATGTTGTTTCCAGTGGTAGGTGGCATGTTATGTGGATCCTCATGGTTGAGGAGAAATGAATTTTTGAAGATGAAAAAGTGAATTGAAGAAGGAAGTACATGTAGGCCCTCAAGATAATTAAAGAAAATAATTACAAAATAAGAAAGTGTCAGGTCGGCCCTAATGTTAAAAGGAAGTGACATAAATGGTATAAATAAATATCATTATACATTCATTTGACACACAAGTCTAATTTCATAGGAAATCATAAGTAAAGAAGGTCGGATTTCAAGGGAGGATGAAGTCTTTTGGTGATGTGTTCTAAGGTATGTTATTTTTAGGTCATCTTACCATTTTCACTATAACTTATTTTCTAGAATGATTCAGATGGTAAAATTGCTATGGTATTGATAACACATATCAAGGTACCTATGGTAAAAGTTTCTGCTCTTGATTCTCTAAAATTATGAAGATACACTCTGTGGAAGTTATGGTTTTTGACCAGTCCTGAAGCTAGTCAATAAATAGGTGTTCCGAGTAAAACAGTCATAAATTCTTCATAGAGAATCCAAATGAAGTGGGACCAATTTAATTGGAAATAGTACAGACTTTAGTTTCTTGTGTGTGCGTTTCCAAATATGATGTTAAATATTGAGCGTGAGGCATTCTATACAAGTTCGCTCTCCTGAATAAACCAAAATTGAATAAAATCTACCATTCTTTCTATAACTTATTTTTTGGGAGGATTCAAGGAGTGAAACTTGGAGGCGTTTTAGAGAATACATTGAGTAATATTATCTACAATATCAAAGTATTCCAAGAATTGAAGAATTTCAGAAATTTAATAAGTCTCAGGAAGCATTATCAGGTTCTATGCGATGGTTGGTTGATGGTGATGATTTAATGTAAAGTTTTATTATCTCTCATATATTATTGGGTGGAAAGAAGGGGTAAGGATGGAGAGTTCAACCCTCTCTTGATATTGGAGGATTGTATCTTCCTCTTTGAATTTTATCCCTCCCTTTACATTTGGAAGTTGTAGCTACCTTTGGAAGTCATTACTTCCCTTGAAAAATAACTATTGCTTATTTATCATATATTGTGCATGGTGTATTGTGGTGTATTGGTGTAAATATTATACTATTGTTCATTTATCATTGGATATAATTGAATGGTTTAAGTATAAGTTGAAAAGGTTTTTAAATTGTACTTGATATTGATTCACCCCCCTCTCAGTGTCAAAACTTCCCATGTACTGTCGCTAACCTAATGGTCCCCCTATGTATTGCGGTTGACCCCCCATGTACTTTAGTTCACCTAAGTTTCCCCCCATGTATTGAAGTTGACACAATTATCCTCCCATGTATTGCGGTTGACTTGATGTCCCCCCCATGTATTGCAATTGGCTCGATGGAACTTCCATATAGTGTGTTTGAGAGGGAAATTTTGATGGAAACATGGGGTTCACGGATTGATTGGGAAAAATTCTTTGTTGAGGAATCCCTGTTGGATTAGGTTGACCCCGTAAAGGATTTTCATCTCCTGGATATGTTTTTCCATGATACATGACAATATTAGTGTGAACGG
Source organism: Picea mariana (assembly GCA_032191745.1). NCBI lineage: Eukaryota > Viridiplantae > Streptophyta > Pinopsida > Pinales > Pinaceae > Picea > Picea mariana. The sequence goes on along the minus strand of JASDQU010012874.1, from coordinate 185,165 downwards.
AAGGACCTACATGAGTGGCATGCCCCCAAGGTTTTTGTTGTTTCCCCCACATAGGCGTTTTCCTCATAGTTGAGGGTTTGACCCTAGCAAAAGGTTTCCCTCCAGCTAAAGATTGACCTCTAATGAAGGGTATAGAAGAAATCCCCATTTGTAAAATTAGAGATGTAGGTTGAGTAGCTTTTGTAATTGTGGTTGTCTAAACAATTTGACTATTGGCCATCTGACCAATGGGATGACCAAGTAAATCACTTGTTATATGCATATGTGGGATTAGTGAAGTAGGAATATTACCCGACACATGTGCAGAGAGAGATGTACTCACAAGTGGTTTTGTCGAAGTAACCTAGGTTATAGATGTTCATAGTAAAGAAGAAGCACCAACAATAGTGATCTACGCTAGTGTGGATATCTTTAGGTCCTTTGGGGGAATCAATATTCCATATATGTAATAAGAAGATAATGTATTGGTTGAAACGATCGGTAAATATTAAGAAGAATAAGCATTAAAAAATCTCGTGGACAGTTGTTCAACAAGCAATGGGACAAGTGGATCAGTTAAAAGGAAATGTGCATAAGGTACAACACCTTCCATGAAGGTTTTGAGTAGTTCTTCTACATGTTGGACACTTCCAGGAGATACACTCCCGATTTTAGAAGTTTTTTCTTTGACTATTCCTTCATTAGAAGAGTTTTATTGAGGTTCCTGAACTTCAGGATCCAAATATTTCATTCTACGATATCTTTGAAGCCCTTGATCAGCCATGGTGAAAGTAAAATCAAAATCCTTAAGGCCAACTACGAACTCCAAAAGAACACACCCCTAGAAAATACCTACATGTAATAAACCAAAAAAACAGTATGTAAAAGGATCTTCCAAATATGAGATGTCAATCCATTAGTCAAGATGTGAGAAGCAGTTACCTCGACATCCATGTAAAAACCCTTCTTGTTCCAAGCAACCCTCGCTTCACAGGATCACCCTCCAAGGGTATTGAAAGTGTGATACGATGTCTGCCCCATGTACCATGTGAATCCCCCCATACTCATCTTTGTAGATACCTAGGAAATGTTACTAGGATAACCAAATCATAGTTGGCCTCTAGGGGGGTACGATCGATAGTCGAGATCGAACATATGGGCTGGATAACAAAGTGATAATTTCTTCCAGAAGACTGAAGACAAGTGGACTTGCAATACTCTTGAGAACCTTGAACATATTTGAGGCTCACGAAGCATTGAGACCAAATGAACCAGTAACACTCAAGAAAACCCCCAATATACACTTTTTCCAATACAAATTTCTATGTTAGATGGTTTTTTCTGGTTACAATCAAGTTTTAGTCCACCCTGATGATCAAGAAAAAACAACATTTACCACACCTTAGGGTACTTTCATGTATGTGAAAATTCCTTTTGGTTTAATGAATGTTGGAGATAGATTTCAAAGAGAAATGGATATTACTTTTGTGGGTGAACTTGGCATATTCATTTTTATGTACCTGGATGATATCACTATTTTTTCAAAAACAGATGATGAACATTTTCTCCACCTGAGAAGAGTTTTTGAAAAATGCAGGAAGTTTGGAATTTATCTTAATCCAAAGAAAACAATGTTTGGTCTAAAAGAAGGAAAAATTCTAGGACATATCATTTCAAAGGATGGAATCAAAATTGATCCCAGCAGGATTGAATCCTTTAAAAAGATAGATCATCCTAGAAACATAACAGAATTACAATCTTTCATTGGAAAAATAAACTTTCTAAGGAGATTTATCCCTAATCTGGTAGAACTTCTAAGAAACATGACAAACATATTGAAAAAAGACACAAAAATAAAATGGATTGTAGAAGAAAAACATTATTTTGATCAAGTAAAACAAGCCTTAACACAAGCCCCTATGCTTATCAGCCCTGATTTCACAAAATATTTCCTCCTTTTCTCTTTTTGCCTCCGAGCATACTATTGCAGTAGTTCTCTTGCAGAAGAATAATGAAATCCATGAACAACCTATTGCTTTATTTAGTAAATCCTTAAGATATGATGCACTTAAATACAACATCATGGAAAAAAAAGCTTTTTCTTTAGTAAAAGCATTCAAATATTTAAAAATATACATTCTCCACTCACATATAATTTCTTATGTACCAAATTTTGTGGTGAAAGATATTCTGACCCAAGACAATCCCGATGGAAAAGGGGGTTAATGGATTGTTTTTATCCTTGAATATGATACTGAAATAAAAAATACCAATCTCATTAAGGGTTAGGGATTAGCTAAATTAATTGTTGATTCCAATTTTCATGCTTTAGATATAAAATTTTTAGTTGCAATGAATGAACAAGAAGAGAAAGAGACTCCACAAGTTACAGAGGCTTTTTCAACCTCTCCCTAGTATGCAGACTTGATTTTTGTCTTACATCATTTACAAGATATTCCTGGTTTAACCAAGACTAAAGCTAGATTTATTAAACTCAAAGCTATGAAATATTGTATTTTGAATGGAAAATTATATTACGAGGATGATGAAGGGATTTTACTAAATTGTTTATTGAAATATGAGACAGATAAATATTTGTAGGAGTTTCATAAAAGAGATTGTGGTGGACACTTAAACTGGAATACCACTGCCAACAAAATTCTAAGAGTTGGTTTTTACTAGACAAGCTTATTTGTAGATGTCCATAGGAAAGTGACCTCATGCCATAACTATCAAATCTTTGAAGGCATAAGGAAACTGTTGCCTTTACCCTTGAAATCAATATCGGTTGAAACTCCTTTTCAAGAGTAGGGTTTGGATTTCATTGGAGAAATCCATCCACCATCATCAGGTTAGCACAAATGGATCCTCGCAACCACTGACTATTTTACCAAGTGGATTTAAGTTGTACCTACAAGGCAAGCCATTGATGTTGTGATTATTAAATTTTTAGAAACTAACATTCTTTCAAGATTTGGATGTCCCAGGAAGATCATCACTGAAAATGCAGTAGCATTCAAATCAAAGAAGATGGGAATGGATTAGTATAGTATTCCAATAAGAGTCTGATCAATATCATCAAAAAGTTGTTGCAGGATAACAAGAATTCATGGCACAAGAAGTTGGTCAATGCATTATGGGTAGACCAACTTACTACTAAGATATCAATTGGCATGTCCCCATATTAGTTAGTTTATGGAATGGATGTTGTTTTTACCACTTCTTTAGGTGTCTCAGTCATGAAATTACTGCAGGAAATACAATCAGAACCAAATAACATCCAAAGGAGAATAAATTAGACCATACAGTTGCAACAATCCAGAGAAGAGGTATACAATGAAACTCAAGTGATCCAGAAAAATATTAAGAATGTCTATGATAGAAGAACCAAGGTTGATGATTTCCATATAGGAGACAAAGTACTGAAATGGGATTCAATGAAAGAAGTTAAGGGTAAGCATGGAAAATTTGAGAATTTAAGGAAAGGCCCTTACATAATCCATTCTTACAGAGGAAACAATGCATTCTTTATCAAGGATATGGATGGAGCATATCTGTCTGAAGGACCTGTCAATGGAAGAATGCTCAAGCATTATTTTTCACTGGAATAAAATAATTTATCATCCAATTTTATTGTAAATACCATTTTACTTTTACTTTCATGAGTGGGTGACTCATATCAAAAGTTGAATCTTGAAGAGAAGTCCCTAAGCTCCTGATCAATTGTCACTAGGTTTACATCTACAATAAAACAAACCAGATGCAGAAAGTAATGTAGAAGATATTTCAAAAAGATCGGTCACTGGTTCTTGGCACCTCACAGGGAGAGAATTGTTGGACAACTGAGAGGGGGGGTGAATCAGTTGTTACTGTGCTTAAACAATTATGCTTCTTTTGAAATATTTACAGGACACTCAATGATGATCTCAATAATGCAGGGAAATAAACAATGGCAAATTCAGCATCAGTCACATATATGAGAAACACAGAGACAGATATTTCCCAAGGAAACCCATACAGGGTAAAAACCTCTTATTCTTTATATGATAAGTATTATTTACATTATTTACATTATCATACATATGAGCACCAACTCATTGTGAGGCTACAACCTATGGTTTTTGCAAGCTGCAACTTGCTGAGAGTACCAACTCTCTGTTTTTCTCTACCACCAACTAGAAGGAAGCACCAAATCCCTGGATTCTCTAGCACCAACTAGAAGGAAGCACTAACTCCCTGGTTTCTCTAGCACCAACTAGAAGGAAGCACCAACTCCCTGGTTTCTCTAGCACCAACTCCCTGTTTTCAAGCTCCCACTTGAACCTCTGAGGACACCAGTCCTCCCTAGCACCTCCCTACCACCCAGAAATATAAATCTTTGCTAATGAAACTTATCACAGTGATACAATATTTATCATTGGCTTACCAGACCTATCATTGTTCTGCTATACTGCACTGCTTTGTCTGCATCAGTGTCTTCTGCACACTCCTCTACGCTTTATGTTCTTCTCACATTACGCACTGTGTGCCATCTCCATTTGATCCACCATTCTTCTGCTCTATATTTTAGCTATTGTACACTCCTCCTTCTGCCCTCCTGAATCCCTCATAACAACTGCAACCGCATCTCTTCTTTGTATCGGGTACTTATAGCTTCTGTGCACCTTGTGCATGCAATGTGTGCAATGCCTCTGCATGCTCACATTGTGCCAATCTCCTCCACATCTCGAGTGCTTTGCTTGATCATCGCAACTCTTCAGCTTCTCTGGTGGTTCCCACCACGCGTCCAGCATCACTAGGTGTTCTACTGAGATTCCTCAACGTCTCTGGCAATTGAGACTCCTCGTCTTCTCTGGCACAGTTGAGATTATGCCTTCTGTTTCAGTTACATATTTCAATGCTCATCCATCTGTCAATGCCCTCCAATAATAGTCTTCATTCACTGGATGAAGCTTGGAGACTCTTCATCTCCTCTGGTGAACACATAGAGGTCTCTTCGAATTCTCTGGAAGATACCATCAATGGTTTCTGGAAGTTTCACTGTGTCATGCATCAGTATCCCTCTGATCTCCTTCAATTTCATCTGCACCATTGGATTAACTCTGAAGGATATTGTCGTGATTTATGCATTTTGCACTTTCGCAATTCGGAGATTCTGCCATGAAACATCTTGACTCTCCATGTTGCAAGCTCTGAAAAGGAGCTTGGCTACTCTAGCTCCCTCCTCTATGTGACCACAGGCGGTGACCACTGTTTACAATGACAACTCACCTTTTTGATATTTCGGCATTCGTATGATCCAGTGTCTTGACACTCCCATACGTGATCCCTGAAATTCTGAGGCGGAGCTCATCTGCACTAGGTCCTTCCTTCACTTGACCACACGTAGTGACCACAGGCTGCACTAAAAGGCATTGCGAACTCATGATCTTCATCAACCTTGATCAATGGTCCACGATCTCGATGAATCAACGGTCCTGATCTTTTCGTGATCTCGCATCTCAGTGTTCCTAAGATGGAGGTTCTCGTCACTCCAAGTCGTGATAGGCAAATCTATGAGATGGAGCTTAGATCAACAGTCCAGAATCTTGGTGTATTGATGGTCCAGATCTTATCGTGAGTTCGCATCTCATGATTCCTGTGATGGAGGTTCTCGTCACTCCAAGTCATGATAGGCGAAGCTTCAATATGGAGCTTAGATCAATGGTCCATAATCTTGTTGTATTGACGGTCCAGATCTTATCGTGAGTTCGCATATCGTGATTCTTGTGATGGAGGTTCTCATCACTCCAAGTCGCGATAGGCGAAGCTCCAAGATGGAGTCTTTGTGGTGCTCTGATCTTTCGCCACGCATCCTCTTGATATTTCGGTCCACAACTATCCTTTCTGATGTGGTCTGTCATATTCACCTCCTAGATATGACGGCCCAGATCACACCTTGATCCAACTGCTAGGATCATTTCACCATTTTGGATTTTGTGATTTCGGCACTTCACGATTTCATCACTTATGATGAAGGGTCTCGAGCCTTCAAGTCTCAATCTACGAAACTCTGAAATGGAGTCAGACCAACATATTTCGGCATTTCGCATTTCGCCTCTTCATGCTCTTTAATGAACGTGTAGGTTCTCCCTGATCCAACGATGGTCGGATCTTACACTCAGATCTGATGCCTAAGATCTGTCCTCCTCTTCTGCACATTCTTCTTTTCCACAAATAGATATGACAGTCATCGGGGATTCTGAATAATATCCAACATTCACTGTTGCTCCTCCTCTTCCATTATCACTGTGTTGTTGATCATGCTGATCTTTCCCATTATTGTTCTTGCCATCAATGAAAATATCACTCCCAACTGTAAACCTTCCAACAATCTCCCCCTTTGGCATTGATGGCAACCCTGAACAGTTGCGCTAATTTGTTTGGACCTCCAACTATAGCATCTAATACATACCACTCCTTTTCTCCTCCTTTGACATCAATATCAAAGAAAACACGCTCCCCCTGAGATGTAGCATTTTTATGAGGTATCAGATATGCAATCAATACAAGACTCCCCCTAACAGGATGGAATTTTTTAGATGTGAGACGGGATAACACCCAACATTTGTCTGAGATATTCAAATGGTGTCTTAGCTAGAGGTTTAGTAAAAATGTCTGCAATTTGTTTTGTGGTTGGAATGTAATGGACCTGAACAATTTGATTGGTGACCTGCTCTCTCAGAAAATGATATTTTATGGGAATATGCTTGGTCTTGGAGTGGAATACAGGATTTTTAGACACACTGATGGAACTAGTGTTATCACAATGAATCGGGATCGGTGCACTGTATTTTACCTCCAAGTCTGCAAGTGTCTGAATCATCCATAATACCTGAGTGCAACAGGTAGCAGCAGCAATGTACTCTGCCTCTATGGTTTATAAAGAAATGGAGCCTTGCCTTTTACTAATCCAGGCTACTAAAGAGTCACCCAGGAAGAATGCTCCTCCACTGGTGCTTTTTCACTCATCAACACAGTTTGCCCAATCTGCATCTAAATAAGCAGTTAGATGAAAATTTTGATTTCTGGAATACCATAGACCATAAGTCATTGTTTCCTTTAAATATATGAATATCCTTTTGACAACTTGCAAATGACTATGTTTAGGTGCAACCTGATATCTTCCTACCATTCCTACAACATGCATTATGTCTGGGAGAGATGTTGTGATGTACAGCAGGATGCCTATCATTGATCGATATGAGCTTTGATCAACATCAGGTGAATCATCATCCTTTCTTAATTTACATCTAGTTACCATAGGTGTACCCACAGGTTTAGAATCTTCCATTTGAAACCTTTTCAGCATTTCTCTTAGATATTTTTCTTGAGAAATGAACATCCCTTCGGACCTATGAGTAATTTGCAGACCAAGAAAAAATGACAGTTCTCCTATCATAGACATTTCAAATTCAGACTCCATGGCAAAAGAAAACCATTGTACCAATGAATCCTTATTAAATCCAAAGATGATGTCATATACATATACCAATATGATGAGAAAATTATTATCCTCTGTTTTAATATGCAGATTGTTGTCAGTTGTTCCTCTCTTACACTCTTTTTCTTTGAGATATGTATCCAGTCTGTGATACCAGGCTTGAGGGGCTTGTTTTAAACCATATAAATCTTTCTTCAGCTTGCATACTAAGTTAGGGTTATCAGACAGTTTTAAACCCTCTGGTTGTTCCTTATAGACTTCTTCACTTAAATCTCCATTTAGAAAGGCTGACTTGACATCCATTTGATAGACTTTAAACCTTTTATGACAAGCATAGGCAAGAAACATTCTGATAGCTTCTAATATTGATATGGGCACAAATGTTTCATCAAAATCCAGTCCTTCTATCTGAGCATAGCCTTTACAGACTAACCTTTCTTTCTTCCTGATAACTTGTCCTTGCTCATTCAACTTATTCTTAAAGATCCATTTGGAGCCAATGACGTTTTTACCTTCAGGTCTTTGAACCATCTCCCACGTATTGTTTTTCTCAATCTGATCAAGTTCTTCATTCATTGCTTTAACCCAGTTGTCATATTTGTTGTCTTCATCAAAATTCTTGGGTTCCAGCATGGATATGAAAGCTATATGAGATTGCTTGGTGTTTTTTATTAGCTTTCTCCTGGTTTGTACACATTTGTCTTTTTCTCCAATTATCTGACTTGCAGGATGATTCTTTTGAATGATTCTAGAGGAGAAATTTGTAGTTGACTGCTGATTTGATTCTGACTGAGTGTCTGAGTCTTCATCTGATTCAGAGTCTTTGTTTTCTTATTCTTGGACCTATTCATCTTCAGCTCTAGCTGTGTCTTCTGTAGAAGACTCATTACTGTACACCTCTCTTACTAGAATTCCTTCATCATTTTTTACATCAATACAGTCAACCATTTTATGCAGCCTCTTATTATAGCATCTATATCCTTTACTATTTGTAGCATACCCTAAGAAGATACCTTCATTAGCCCTGTCATCATATTTGTCGAGGTTCTCATCATTATTCTTTATGTAGCATTTACTCCCAAAGACTCTGAAGTGTTTGATTGAGGCAGGTCTTCCAAACCATAATTCATAAGGTGTCTTGTCACTTTGTGGTTTGAGGTGGGATTTGTTAAGCACATGGACTATTGTGTGTATTGCTTCTACCCAGTAGGTTTGACCAATGTTCTTCTCATTCATCATTGACCTGGCCATTTCCTGCACTGTTCTATTTTGCCTCTCAACAACTCCATTTTGTTGTGGAGTTCTTAGGATTGTGTATTCTCTCTTGATCCCATGCTCATCGCAGAATTCCTTGAAGTTTCTTGACATAAACTCTCCTCCCCAGTCTGATCTTACTGCCTTTAACCTCTTACCTGTTTGAATCTCTGTTAAAGCCTTAAATATTTTAAACTTCTCAAATGCTTTAGCTTTTTCTTTGAGAAAGGCAACCCAAGTAAGTCTGGAGTAATCATCAATAATCAACATGAAGTAGTTTTCTTTCCATGTGCCTTCCTGTCTTGATGGTCCACATAAATCCATATGAACTAGTTGGAGTGGTTTCTCTGTTGAAGTAAATCTCTTGGACTTAAACTGTGTCCTATTTTTCTTCCCTACTTGACAGGGTTTACACATTGAATCTTGGGGCTTTGATATTCTTGGAAGATCTTTTACTGCCTCGAGGTTTTTGAGTTTGATTAGGTGGTCAAAGTTTAGATGTCCAAGTTTCCTATGCCATAACCAACTTTCATCATGTTTTCTTAGATGACATTCTTCTCTATTTTCTTTCAGCACATATACATTATTTTATGTTCTTATGCCTTTGGCCACCACTTGTCTTGAGTTTATAGACTTTATCTTGCAGTCCTTGGACATGAACAACACTTCACATCCTCTGTCACACATTTGAATTACACTTAGCAGATTATGTTTCAACCCATCCACAAGTAGAACATCTTGGGATTTTCATTTTCCATTACTTAAGCTCACCATCCCTTTGCCTTTTATTTTCCCTGGAGCATCATTTCCAAAGGTTATGCTTCCTGATTTTATTTCACTTAGAGATAAAAATTTGCCTTTGTCTCCCATCATCTGTTTGGAGCATCCACTGTCTATATACCAAGGGTTCGTTTTTCTTTAAGCAGAGAATACTAATCCACACTTGTCACTTTCCTTCTTCTTCCAAAACTTGACATTTTCAGCAGGGGATTTCGAATCTGGTTCATAGTTCCTTAACCGACAGTCAAGAGATTTATGTCCAAAGTTATGATAGGTGTAGCATTCAACCTCATTATTCAACAGGTCAAACTTATTGTTGCAGTGTTTCCTACTTATTGACTATTGATTATTTCTTGGCCTCCTTAGTTGTATGTGTCTAGACTTAATTTGGCAATTTGCAGTCTGTGAAGGATTATTACTTGACTGTATCATTCTTTGTTGTGGGAAGTATTTATTCCTTTGAAATCTTAATTTCTCATGTCTAAGTCTTAAGGAACAATTTACAGCTTTGTGACCA
>JASDQU010012874.1:154914-175132 GCA_032191745.1 Picea mariana | reverse complement strand
TGTCTTGATGGTCCACATAAATCCATATGAACTAGTTGGAGTGGTTTCTCTGTTGAAGTAAATCTCTTGGACTTAAACTGTGTCCTATTTTTCTTCCCTACTTGACAGGGTTTACACATTGAATCTTGGGGCTTTGATATTCTTGGAAGATCTTTTACTGCCTCGAGGTTTTTGAGTTTGATTAGGTGGTCAAAGTTTAGATGTCCAAGTTTCCTATGCCATAACCAACTTTCATCATGTTTTCTTAGATGACATTCTTCTCTATTTTCTTTCAGCACATATACATTATTTTATGTTCTTATGCCTTTGGCCACCACTTGTCTTGAGTTTATAGACTTTATCTTGCAGTCCTTGGACATGAACAACACTTCACATCCTCTGTCACACATTTGAATTACACTTAGCAGATTATGTTTCAACCCATCCACAAGTAGAACATCTTGGGATTTTCATTTTCCATTACTTAAGCTCACCATCCCTTTGCCTTTTATTTTCCCTGGAGCATCATTTCCAAAGGTTATGCTTCCTGATTTTATTTCACTTAGAGATAAAAATTTGCCTTTGTCTCCCATCATCTGTTTGGAGCATCCACTGTCTATATACCAAGGGTTCGTTTTTCTTTAAGCAGAGAATACTAATCCACACTTGTCACTTTCCTTCTTCTTCCAAAACTTGACATTTTCAGCAGGGGATTTCGAATCTGGTTCATAGTTCCTTAACCGACAGTCAAGAGATTTATGTCCAAAGTTATGATAGGTGTAGCATTCAACCTCATTATTCAACAGGTCAAACTTATTGTTGCAGTGTTTCCTACTTATTGACTATTGATTATTTCTTGGCCTCCTTAGTTGTATGTGTCTAGACTTAATTTGGCAATTTGCAGTCTGTGAAGGATTATTACTTGACTGTATCATTCTTTGTTGTGGGAAGTATTTATTCCTTTGAAATCTTAATTTCTCATGTCTAAGTCTTAAGGAACAATTTACAGCTTTGTGACCAAAGTTAGAACAGTAGAAACAATAGCCATAGAAAAATTATTTGTACCTGGAAAATGGTTGTCTTCTTTGAGCAAATCGATTTCTTTCTTGTTGATGACATCTTTCAGCAGAGAGCGCATTGTTTCTTCGTTCTACAGATTCAGTACAGGACTTCGTGGCCCAGGACTTCTAGTCTCCAAAACTCTAACCCCTTTGTCTCCTAGTATTCAAAACCCCGATGGGTACGACTCTCTTGACATGCATCCCCTACAGATGGACGATCCCGATGTCTTCGTTGATTCAGAACTTTTGACGAGCCTTCTCCTCTGTGCATACGAGAGTTAAATCTCATGCAACTCTCCACAAATCTGATGGCTATCGGTCCATGCACGTAGATCTGATGGCCCAAATCTGTTCTCTTCTGTGTGCTCTCCGCCTGTCGACTGGACATGCAACAATGGTCCATATATTTTCGTTGTTTCGAGAGTCGTGTAGTGTCCCCAAGTCCGAGCCCTGTTATAGATCATGATATATACAATGAATTGTAAATGTGTTCTATAGGCTGGTGAGCCAAGTTTTGTATAAGCTGGAAGGCTTCTGTGTTTGTTAGGCTAGGGAGCCTAAGTGTTGAAGGCCAGGAGCCTGCTGTTGTACTTGTAAGTATGTAGAATATTTAATAAAATATAAACACCGTCAGGTGTAGACCGACCACGATGAATGAGTGAAGGGGGACTGAGCGTACACAGAGTGGGCAAGGAATTAGGGGCTGGAAGGTGGGAAAGGGGCTAAGTGTTGAGCCTAGGGGCTAAGACTAGTGGGGGCTTAAACATGGAAATAATATTTTAATATTATTTCAAAAGATATGTGCATCATATGTTTTTATCCTAAGTCCTTTTGGAAGGACACATGAATTCCCAAGTGGTGGGAGGAATGCGTGCTGGTGGAACGCATGCAGTCCCATGGGTGACAAGTGTCAACCCTGGCACATGCACTAAAAGGCTAGGATGAGCCGTGAGAAGGGTTCCTCTTCCTCCATTCGACCTGGTATGGCCCTGAGTGTGGGGGGTGTGATCTTGTCTGCAAGAGACCTCGTGCAATCCTGAAACAGGGGGGAAAAGCCTGTGTTTTTTCTGCGAAATCCATGTACACCCTCTGTTCTGAGAGCCAAGAAGATTGTGTTCGTTTGAAAATCCAGTTCACTCCTTACCCGTTCGGAACCAGGGAGTCTGTGTAATTCCCTACGTGGATTGTTGTCACGCGTTCTCAGAATCAACACCGTGAGACCTTGTCGCCATTGTTGAGCTTGTGTGAGAAGCTCGAGTCTGTACTCTCGGTTGAATGTGGTGGTCACGCAGTGCTAGTCTGTGCGTGGCATAATGGCCAGAGTAAGTCATTGTTGAGCTTGTCTATGACCCCTCTCCAGGTGAGGGAGGTGGTTGATGTTGGAAGAGGCAGGTTGTCAGGCCTGCGAGCAACTCTTTCCAGGTGAAAGAGTTTGTTGGGAAGTGGTTTCTTCTAGAGAGTATCCAGCACCAGCTACGGGCTCTGAGACTTCCTGATCTGGCCTGTTGTTGAGACCCAGAGAGGGAGGTTAGCACCGATGGACTATGCGTGTGAAGGAGTATACTTCCGGGTGAAACAAGCATGTGGGGAATGAGAGTCTGGTAGTAGTGGGCGTAAGATGGCATCTTTGGGAAGAATCCTTCCATATATTTCTATGTTGTTTTCCCTGTAACCTCAGCCTAGACTAGGATTCCTTGTCCTGGGGTGGATCTCAGTCCCATCTCGGGGGTGATCCACTATTGATTTGAGGAGCAGTGCGGTCTACGGCTGGGAGGTTCATGGAAGGCCTGCATTTGGTTGGTGGATTTCTCCACTGTTACAAGATAAGTATCTAATTATGTTCCTATCACATTTCCACATGATTGTGTTGTATATATTATCATGATTCCGTTGTGTATATGAATTATTATGGAATGTATGGATTGTTTAATCGTAGTAGTAAAATTATACGTTTTTAATCTGAGACTTAAACGTGTTTAATTACTGTTAAATGCATGTGGAGTATATACTAGACTGTATGTGTTATGTAAATCCAATGCAAGTGTGTACAGATTGTTACATAGTGCGCTAAAAGCCCGGTAAGCAAAAAGGTACACTACAAATTGGTATCAGAGCGAAGGTTTTGACACTGAGCCTATATGGGCCAGTGGAGCAGTCTTTGGACTAAGAATGCGAGGGGAATTTGAGTCGGGAGGACCAATTTCAGACCCTGGTTTGCTCCGAAGCGTCAAAGAGACACTTGACGAGTTTTTATCAAGAACTCAGGAAGTTTAGCGGTGCTATGAAACCGCTGGCTGGCGTGGCCTATGGCCATGGGGAGACAGGTCTCTACACAAATAGTGTTAGAACCTTAGGATCTAATCGGGAGGGAAGGCAAGCCCTCATGACCGTCGGAACTGGAGAAATGTACATAGGAATTAAAATTCCTTTTGAAGTACATAGGAAATGTGGAAATCACGATATGCGAAATTCCGAGTTGGTTAGGAACCGTCTGAGCCGTCAGATCTCGGCCGGAAAACCCGTCAGCCGTAGGATCTGTCGGGAGATGTCCGAAGGTTAAACCTCAGAGACTAGGGGCGAAAGATCTGAAATATATCTAGACCTTCCGTAAAACGGAGGACACGTGTCGTGAGATTTTCCATTCCGGAAAATCGGAAATCGTTATATCGGATTCACGAAGGAGGTCGAGAATTTTCATGGTAAAAGTACTGGGAATGATCAGAACCGTCCATATTGAGGAGGACGCGTTGCAGCAATCGGAGTCATCGGGAAAAATCTCGACAAGGGAGTCATCTATCAGTATTTGGGTCATCGGGATATCGAGAATCGCAGGGACAAGAAGTCCATGCATTGTGAAACTCCGAACCCTGAAACCCCGACGAGATGTTTGACTACAGTCATGAGGTAGAGGTCACGTGGACCAGGAGCTAAGCCAGGAGGGCTAATGTGTGAGGGACGCGTCGGGATTCGGAGAATCGCGAATCCTAAGGACATGTGCTTTTGGACATTGAGAAGTCTGAAACCCCGACAAGAGTAAAAGACTGTGGTCTTATGAGAGGCGGTCACATGGACCTCGAAATAGCCGAGGGGCTAAGGCAAAAGGCGCATCGACAAATCGGGAATCGGGAGTTCATGAGGACAAGAACTCATGTCGTCGGGGATCACAAAACCCCGACACCCAAAGCTTCAATCGGGAGATGTGCCATGTAGAAACATGAAGAGTACCATGTGCCAGCGAGTGGGAAGACAAGACAAGAGTGGTGGGACCCTAATGATGTCACCGAAGGTGACGAGGATCCTCCGAAACACACCACGTACCACTACGGTTGAGGGTGACAGTTGTGTTGTAGACCCGTACAATAAGGTAAATCGGAATTTCGGAAGTCGGGGGTGGGGAAGGAGAGTGAAACGGGATTTCTCCAGTACCGAAACTCCAAAACCTAGAAACTCAAGGTTCTGAAGGTTCTGAAATACTGAAAACTGAAGTTTCGAACACCCAAAAAGTACAGAACTGAGCAGAGCTCAGAAAATTCATGAATTTGAAACATTTTCATAAGTTGGATTGTTTAGGAAGGATGAAGGAATTGTCAAGAAACGGAGGCTCGACAAATTCGAGTCATCTACGCATTAAATTGCAGAAGACTGATGAGTGCCAGAACTGTTTGGAAATTGCCTCAAACGCAAAGAAATGGGAGAGATACATAATACTTCCAGTTCAAGAAAACTTATTAAAAAAAATGGAATGTCTTTTATTTTGTTCGAACTGGCTTATAAATATTGTGGATTATTCATGAAGGTTTAATGGACTGACAAAATTCGAATTCAATTGCACAGAGTGCGTGTGCAGAGTTCAACAAAGGCCAGAACCCCAGTTAATCAATGTCGAGTATGGAGTGGGGAAAAGTGCAGTTTACCCCTGAAATAGAAGATGAACGGGAAGGAAAGGATGTTAACCTAGGAGTCGAAGGATCGAACTCTAATGGGCATGGAAAAGAGATGGATAAGGAAGTACATATGATGAAAATCATTGAAGGGCTGCAAAGAGAGGCCAAGGAGCGTCGAGCTGATAGCCGAAAGCTCATGAAAGTAAGGGATCGGCAAGGGGAATTAAACTTAAAATTCTTGAAGAGCCTGGAAAGAATAGAGAAGAAACTTGAGAAGGGAAGAGACTCAGGTACAACAGAGAGTCGCAGAAATCATGGGAGAAGAATTAGATCGAGGAGTGGTAGCTAACATCACAGTCGCTCTCAAAAACATTTGGACAGGGAGACACACAACAATTCGAGCCCGTTCCCTACCAGAAAACATCAAAAATATGGAAAGGAGGAATTGAAAGGAGAAATGAACAAGATTAAGCCTCCCACATTTGATGGAGAACATAAAAAGGAGGAAGATGCCAAGACCTGGTTGCTTGGCATGAAGAAATACTTCTAACTGCAGAATTATTCTGCTCATGCAGAAGGAAGAATTGCAATGTACCAACTAAAAGGAAAAGCCTCCATGTGGTGGGATCAGTTTGTGCAGGTACAACACATCAGAGAGAAAGAGGTCACTTGGAAGGAATTTAAGAAGTATTTCAAGAATAAATACCTGACTAAAAGATACTATGATAGAAAGATGAAGGAGTTCTTCGAACTCAAGTTGGGCAGTATGACCATTGATGAGTATGAACGAAGTTTTCTGGAACTACTGAAGTATGTCCCATTCATTAAAGACAAGGCTGTTAAAATTCAGAGGTATCTGAGTGGACTGCCACCTTCCATTGGTGATAAAATTCAATACGATGATCCTAAGACCATGGAAGAAACCATAAGAAGGGTGAAATGCCTATAACGAATAGCAAAGAGAAAAGCCTACCTTTTGGAAGGCTTGGGATGACCAGAAGAGAGTTAAGAAAGAACAGAGGCAGAAGGGAGACAAGCCATCCTTTTTCATAAATAGTCTTCAGGGACAACCATCATTTAGAGAGCCAAGAATGATTGAAGAAAGACCACAAATACAGAGACAGGTGCCCATTCAGTGTTGGGGCTATCAAGGAAACCACAAGTACAGAGATTGTCCCCATAAAAATGGTAAGGCAAGAACTGTACATACGGTTCAGCAAGCTAAAACAGTGGAGGATATGGGTAGCAGAATGCCAAGGATATACACAGCCCTAGACAATAAGAAAGTGGAATTTCAATCGCACATGATTGAAGTGGAAGGTATGATCAACAACCGACCACTTGTTATTTTGATTGATTCAGGGGCTAGCCATATTTATGTAGATCCTAGAGTGGTGGAAAGTTTGCATTTAACGAAGATCAAACATGAGAAGTCTTGGTTAGTGCAGTTAGCCACAGGGACCAAGAGGAAGGTCACTGAATTGGTTAAGTCTTGTTCGGTGGACATGAAAGGAATGAGCACTAAGGCTGAATTGAACATTCTACCTTTAGGCTCATATGATTTCTTAATTGGGATGGACTGGTTGGACTAGCACCAAGCCCTTCTGGATTGCCATAACAAGAGGATCACATGTTTGGACGAGGAGGGAAATCAGGTAACAATCCAAGGAATTCCCAGAGCTGTGGCTGTTAGAGAAATCTCATCCATGCAACTGAAGAAATGTTACCGGAAAGGCTGTCAATTATTTGCAGCTCGGGTGGAAGAAGTATTCCAAAATGTGGTCTCAAATATAGAAGACCATAGGGTGCTCAAAGAGTTTGAGGATGTGTTTCAGGAGGTGCCTGGACTACCTCCGAAGAGGGACATCGATTTTTCTATAAATCTGATGCCTGGAGCAGCTCCAATTTCAAAGGCTCCTTATAGAATGAGCACACCAGAGCTGAAAGAGTTGCAACTGCAGCTCGAAGAGCTACTAAAGAAAGGTTACATTCGTCCCAGTGTGTCACCATGGGGAGCCCTAGTCCTATTCGTGAAGAAGAAAGATGGGACGTTGAGGCTGTGCATTGACTTTCGGCAGTTGAATAAGGTCATTGTCAAGAACAAATATCCTCTGCCAAGGATTGATGATCTTTTTGATCAGATGAAGGATGAGAAAGTATTTTTGAAAATAGATATTCGATCTGGATATCATCAAGTGAGGATAAAATATGAAGACATCATCAAGACTGCCTTTAGAACAAGGTACGGTCATTATGAGTTTACACTGGTTTCGTTTGGATTGTCCAACACGCCTGTTGTCTTTATGTTCTTAATGAATGGAGTGTTCAGAAATTATCTGGACAAGTTTTTCATAGTATTCTTGGACGATATCTTGGTGTATTCTAAGACAGAGGAAGAACATGAACAACACCTGAGAATGGTGCTACAGGTGTTGAGAGAACACCAGTTGTACGCAAAACTGAGCAAGTGCTCCTTTTACCAAAGGCAGATCCATTACTTGGGGCATATAATATCTGAAGAAGGGATCGTTGTGGATCCTGAAAAAGTACAGGCCATTCGAGAATGGACAGCGCCAAGGAATGTGACAGAATTTAGATATTTTATGGGTCTGGCAGGCTACTATAGGAGGTTTATAGCCGGATTCTCAAGGATAGCCCATTCTATCACTTCCTTGCAAAGGAAGGGAAAGAAATTCCAGTGGACTGAAGAATGTGAGAGCATCTTCCAGCAATTGAAGCAATTGCTAACTAGTGCTCCAATCCTGAAGATTGCAGATCCAAACAAGGATTACGTAGTTTGCACAGATGCATGTAAGGAGGGGCTGGGAGGAGTTCTCAACCAAGAGGAATTTGTAGTTTGTTATGAATCCCGAAATTTGAAGGAGCATGAGAAGAATTATGCTACTCATGATTTAGAGATGGAAGCAATCATCCACGCCTTGAGTAAATGGAGACATTACCTCATGGGAAAGAGATTTGAGTTGAGAACAGATCATAACGGTTTGAAATATTTATTTGATCAGCCAACCTTAAATGGCAGGCAAATTAGATGGCTGGAATTTCTGTGTGAATATGACTTTGATATCAAGTATATCAAAGGGAAAGAAAATAAGGTGGCTGATGCACTCAGCAGAAAAGTTCATGAATTACATGCTACAGCCATTAGCATGTACCAGACTGAGATGAAAGACAGAATTTTGGAAGCTGCAAATGTTGATTTGCAGTACAAAAATCTTGTAGCAAAGCTACAGCAGCTTGAGAGACCACAGACCAAGGAAAGTTACACCTTGGGAACTGATGGTTTACTTCTGCATAAGAACAGAGTATATGTACCCAATGTACGAGAATTGAAGCTGGAAATTCTAAAAGAGATGCATAATGTGACTTATGCTGGACATCCTGGATATCAAAATACTGTGGCAGCGGTCAAAAGCCATTATTTTTGGCCGGGTTTGAAGAAAGAAATTGTTGAATACATCGCCAGATGTATGGAGTGCCAAAAGGTTAAGGCTGAGCATAGACACCCAGCAGGGTTGTTGCAGCCTTTACCTATTCCTGAGTGGAAATGGGATGTGGTAACAATGGATTTTATCATAGGATTGCCCAGAACAAGCAAGCAACATGATTCAATCATGGTGGTGGTGGACAAGCTTACTAAAGCTGCCCATTTTATTCCACTGAAAACCACCCACAGAGCAGCATAGGTTGTTGATATATTTTTAAAAGAAGTTGCACGCTTGCATGGAATTCCTCAGACAATTGTGTCTGATAGGGACCCAAAATTCACTTCAAATTTTTGGAAAGGACTGTTCAAAGGATTCAGAACGAATATGAACTTTAGTACAACGTATCATCCTGAGTCTGATGGACAGACAGAGAGAGTAAATAGAGTAATAGAAGACATGCTGAGAATGTGTGTGATGGATAAACCATCGAGGTGGGAAGACTACCTGCATTTGGTAGAATTCGCCTACAATAATGGGTATCATACATCTCTGAAGATGAGCCCATCCGAAGCACTTTATGGAAGAAAGTGCAACACTCCAGTGAGCTAGGATAATCCAACTGACAGAGTAGTAGTTGGACCTGAACTACTCAAAGAGATGGAAGATCAGATGATAAAAATCAAACAGAATCTGAAAGTTGCCCAGGACAGGAAGACAAGTTACGCTGATAGTAACAGAACCCATAGAGGATTCAAAGTGGGTGACCATGTTTTCCTGAAAGTGAAAACTAATAGGATTTCCCTGAAGCTGGGAAGTTGCGCCAAGTTGGTAGCAATATTTTGTGGGCCATTTGAGATCCTGGAAAGGATTGGGTCAGTTGCATACATGCTTG
Organism: Picea mariana; assembly: GCA_032191745.1. Classification (NCBI taxonomy): domain Eukaryota; kingdom Viridiplantae; phylum Streptophyta; class Pinopsida; order Pinales; family Pinaceae; genus Picea; species Picea mariana. Next base: position 165,870 of record JASDQU010012874.1, on the reverse strand, counting down.
CATTACCTGCATCTATGAATGTACATAATGTGTTTCATGTTTCATTGCTTAAGAAATATGTACCTGATGATAATCATGTNTAGGATTTCCCTGAAGCTGGGAAGTTGCGCCAAGTTGGTAGCAATATTTTGTGGGCCATTTGAGATCCTGGAAAGGATTGGGTCAGTTGCATACATGCTTGCATTACCTGCATCTATGAATGTACATAATGTGTTTCATGTTTCATTGCTTAAGAAATATGTACCTGATGCTAATCATGTTATCGATTGGACTGTGATTCAGGTGGAACCAGAAGGTGTTCTGCAAGTGCATCCTATGCGCATATTGGACAGGAAAAGCAAACAGCTTCGGAATCGAGCTAATGGGCTTGTAAAGGTCTAGTGGACCTGGTACGGTCCTAAAGACGCGACATGGGAGCATGAAGAAGTAATGCGGGCAGAGTACCCGCATCGTTTTGAAAATTTTGAAGAAATTACAGATGCGATGTACAGTTGCAATGAGGACAGTGCAAAAATAAAGGGGGGGGGGGATTGTAGTGTCCCCAAGGCCGAGCCCCGTTACAGATCATGATATATACAATGAATTGTAAATGTGTTCTATAGGCTGGTGAGACACGTTTTGTATAAGCCAGAGGGCTTATGTGTTTGTTAGGCCAGGGAGCCTAAGTGTTGAAGGCCAGGAGCCTATTGTTGTACTTGTAAGTATGTAGAATATTTAATAAAATATAAACACCGTCAGGTGCAGACCGGCCACGATGAATGAGTGAAGGGGGGCTGAGCATCCACAGAGTGGGAAAGGAATTAGGGGCTGGAAGGTGGGAAAGGGGCTAAGTGTTGAGCCTAGGGGCTAAGCCTATGGGGGGCTTAAACCTGGAAATGATATTTTAATATTATTTCAAAATATATGTGCATCATATGTTTTTATCCTAAGTCCTTTTGGAAGGACACATGAATTCCCAAGTGGTGGGAGGAACGCGTGCTGGTGGAATGCATGCAGTCCCATGGGTGACAAGTTTCAACCTTGGCGCATGCATTAAATGGCTGGGACGAGCCGTGAGAAGGGTTCCTCCTCCTCCATTCGACCTGATACAGCCCTGAGTGTGGGGGGTGCGAGCTTGTCTGCAAGAGACCTCGTGTAATCCTAAAACGGGGGGGAAAGCTTGTGTTTGTTCTACGAAATCCGTGTACACCCTATGTTCTGAGAGCCGAGAAGATTGTGTTTGTTTGAAAAGCCAGTTCATTCCTTACCCATTCGGAACCAGGGAGTCTGTGTAATTCCCTGCATGGATTGTTGTCACACGTTCTCATAATCAACACCGTGAGACCTTTCCGCCATTGTTGAGCTTGTGTGAGAAGCCCGAGTCTGTATTCCCGGTTGACTGTGGTGGTCACGCAGTGCTGGTCTACGCGTGGCATACTGGCCAGAGTAAGCCATTGCTAAGCTTGTGTATGACCCCTCTCCAGGTGAGGGAGGTGGTTGATGTTGGAAGAGGCAGGTTGTCAGGCCTGCGAGCAACTCTTTCTAGGTGAAAGAGTTTGCTGGGAAGTGGTTTCTTCCAGAGAGTGTCCAGCACTAGCTATAGGCTCTGAGACTTCCTGATCCGGCCTGTTGTTGAGACCCAGAGAGGGAAGTTAGCACCGATGGACTATGCGTGTGAAGGTGTATACTTCCAGGTGGAATAGGCATGTGGGGAATGAGAGTCTAGTAGTAGTGGGCGTAAGATGGCATCTTTGGGAAGAATCCTTCCAGATTTTTCTATGTTGTTTTCCCTGTAACCTCAGCCTAGCCTAGGATTCCTTGCCCTGGGGTGGAGCTCAGTCCCAGCTCAGGGGTGACCCATTGTTGAGTTGAGGAGCAGTGCGGTCTACGACTGGGAGGTTCTTGGAAGGCCTACATTTGGTTGGTGGATTTCTCCACTGTTACAAGATAAGTATCTAATTATGTTCCTATCACATTTCCACATGATTGTGCTGTATATATTATCATGATTCCGCAGTGTCTATGAATTATTATGGAATGTATGGATTGTTTAATCGTAGCAGTAAAATTATATGTTTTTACTCTGAGACTTAAACGTGTTTAATTACTATTAAATGCATGTGGAGTATATACTGGACTGTATGTGTTATGTAAATCCAACGCAAGTGTGTACAGATTGGTACATAGTGCGCTAAAAGCCTCAGTAAGCAAAAAGGTACACTACAAGTCGAGACTTCACGTCTCACACTCCCTGTCTTTCGAATCCCCGATTCCCAGAATCCCAATGGACGCTCAACAGTCCAGATCTCGTCCTCTACCTCATATGGCAGTAGTTGTGCTCTCCCTTAAGCCTGCACTCCTTTCGAATTGGAATATTTTCCAAGTATCAAAGGCCTTGACCTTTGCTTAGTTTTGTGAAGTCTGACTCCTCGCCTCTCATATGTATTTGAAGGACGTTGTCCCTCCTGATCTTTGTTGAACTTGAACCCTCCAAAGGGTTTTCCTTGACCTCCTGTGACTTCTTTGTCACTTCTCTATGCATGAAGCATTATCCCTCTTGAGCTTTGTCCTCTTCTGAAACCTTGAAAGGTTTCTTCAACCTTTGCGACTACTTGCAGGGTCTCTATGCACAACAAGGTGTTATATGTCCTAATCTTCTCTGTGCTTATACCTCTAAGGGAATCAACCCCTTCTCTCTCCCTTCAAAGGGGAATATAGGTGCCCCCCTCGGCAACTTATGCTCAAGCACTCCTTGTTGAGCCTGCAGGGTTTTCAGCAACCCTATGAAGGTCCTCTCTTGGAATCTTCTTCTTTCTCAAAACTCTAAGAGTTCTCTCTGTGCACTCTAGCACCTACTCAATGCCCTCCTAGAAAAGCTCTATAGAACCCTCCGTGGTTCTATCTCCTTTCTGAAACCGAAACAGAGTTGTCCTGTGTACTCAAAGCACACGTTCAATGCCCTTTTGGTAGAGCTTCCCCGGAATCCTCAGTGATTCTGGTTTCTCTTTGAACTCAAGATAGAGTTCCTCTTCCGTGCACTCTTGCACTCGCTCGATACCCTTCTGGAAGAGCTTTACAAAACTTGCAGTGGTTCTATCTTCTTTCTGCGCCTTTCCCTGCACAATTCTACCTTCAAGATGTTCAGAAACCTTGAGGCTCCTCCCTTGAATCTAAGACTTAAGCTAGTGTGCCCTCCTAGCACGTCTCTGTCCAAATTCCACAGAATTAGGAAGTGCACTCCTGCACTGGATTTTAGAACCCGCAGCATTATGTCACGCCCTCTTAGCATGAAACCACAAAGAACCCAAACTTGAAATCAGAGAACCCATAGACAGGAGAATCTATCTGTCCCTGCAAACGCACATCTACATCATACATTCATAGCATATAATCACTACACATAAAGAAATTCACACAAACAAAAAATAACATGCAGGAACAACTGTTGTTTGTATTAATATAGAATGCATGTACAAGGTCTTCGAGCTCAGACTTTAACAGAGTCTCGACTCTTTCTCTCTTGTCTTCTTCCTCTCATGCAGAACTCTCTAACAACTCGACTCTACCAACTAACTCAAAATAATATCTAAGATATTTTACATGAGGGGGCTCTTCGAGGTTTTCCCTCCATCTCACCTACCCTATTCAATTACATTAAATTTACATTGAATGGGTTGTCTAGTCCCGATCGGATCTAGATCCCAGCCTTACAATCCTATTTAAGGCTACCTACATCTAAAGCTTGCGCATAGGCATAACTTTATGGCTCCATGACCTTACATACATTAATGCAATTACATTCAAATTCAAAATTGAACAACCAAGAGGGTTGCGCCTCTCCTCCTATTGAATGCATGCGCTGAGTTGGCTGGTTGGATGGTGCATGGATGGATTGAGTGATGCTCCTGCATCATTTCTCAGATTGCAACGTTACTATGTTAATCAAACATTTCAACATTACAATGTTTGTCATGTTGTAATGTCTGATTATGTTTGTCATATTTTAATGTCGAGTTATGTTTGTCACATGAATAGGTTCATTTGTCTTCGACAAATTATGAAAATAAAATTTTAGACAAGTTTTTGTTTTTAAATGATAACAAAACAAATTTGGACAACTTTAAAAAAATATATAACAAAGTGTTTCCTTTGTGACAGAGATAGGAACTTTGAACTTATGTGATATATTACATAGAAGGAAATATGGAATCATAATCGTTCTAAGGACATTGATAGAAAATAATCTTGGAGTGAAAAATATATCCCTTCCAAATAAGCATATATAAAATTAGACTATGCATTTATGCATTCCACTTTTTTGGTGTTGCAAATTGCAATAATCACAAAAACGAAAATGAAGGGGTTAAAATTAATTATGATTTATGGTTGTAAAATATTTAATTGAAATCCATTTATGACTTATTTATGATTTATTTATGAAATATTTAAAATGTTTCATCTTTAATGATTTTCATCTTCAACCCTGTGAGTGTCACAAAGGTAACATATACTTTCATGCCATGTTGATTTCTTTTTACATATTATTTTCCTTTTATATTTTATAACGAAATAATTTTTTCATCCAAATTAAAAAAGTTTATAGTAAAATATTTTATTAAGTTATGAAAGATATTTATATCTTTTGACAAATTTAAGTTATCTTCATGTCAATCAAAATATAAAATATTGTCTTTGTCTTGATATATTGTTATTAGAAATTTGTCTTAAAAATAAATAGTATTTTTGTTCTTGATATAATATATTGGTATTAGATATTTGGTTTACATTGAACACTTTATTGATATTATTTGAATTATTATAATGTGTTATTTTTTTCACATTGATTTATGATTTATTCATAATGCTACATTGGGTTGTGTACATCACATTGCGACAATGGGTTTTGTTTATGACATTACGACGTTTGAAAATATTTGTCACAATGTGACATTACAATATGTGTGTCACATAGTGACGATAGGGCTATTTTCATCACATTGTGATGTTACCATGTTTGCTACATTGCAAAGTGACTATGTTTGACACATTGTGACATTTCGAAATGTTTGTCACATTGCGACGTCAAGATATGTGTGTCACATTGCAATGTGAGGAAATTGTCACCACATTGCGATGAGAGGGTGATGTGCGAGTTTTATTTATGTTCGACACAATGTGACATTACTATTCACATTGCAAGGACATGGTTATTTTCCTCACATTGCGATGTCAATTTATGTTTATCACATCATGACGTTACTATGTTCAACAAATTGCAATGTTGCTATGTTCGTCAGATTACAATGTTACTATATTCATCATTGTACGACGTTACTATGTTTAACACATTGCAACATCACTATGTTCTTCACGTTGTAACGTCTCGTTTTGTTCGTGATATTGTAGATTCAGGTTATGTTCATCACATGACAAGTTGGTTTGTGTTCGAAACATTACGAAAATGAAGTTTTGACGATGTTTTTAAAAATAAATCTAATTAATTGTTTCATTTGTCAAAAATATAGAAACTTTGAATTGATGTGATATATTACATAGAAGGAAATTTAGAATCATGCTTGATATAAGGAAATTGATCATCAGATTAAATATATCAACAATACATTGTGACGATAGAGGAATGTTCATCACATTGTGACATTTGTTTATATTCATCACATTGCCATAATAGGGATATGTTTTTTACACTACAATGTCTATATATGTTCATCACATTGTGGTGTTAAAATGTTTGTAACATTGCAACATGACTATGTTCGAGACATTGCGAAGTTAGGATATTTTTCTCACATTTTGATGCCACGATATGTGTGCCACATTGCAACATGAGGAAATGTTCGTCACATAGCGACGATATGACGATGTGTGACATATGTTTATGTTCGTCACAATGTGACGTTACTAACCACATTACGACGACATGGATATGTTCCTCACATTACAACGTCAATTTATGTTTTTCACATTGTGACGTTACTATGTTCAACATATTGAAATGTTACTATGTTCATCATATTATAACGTTGCTATGTTCGTCATTACGCAATGTTACTATTTTCAACGGATTGCAACATTACTATGTTCTTCATTTTGTAACATTCAGTTTTGTTCATCAGATTGTAACATTGGGTTATGTTTATTGCATTCCAAGTTTGGTTTGTGTTCAACACATTATGAAACTGAAGTTTTGGTGATGTTTTTAAAAATAAATCTAACTAGGTGTTTCATGTTTGAAAAAGAAAGGAATTTTGAACTGATGCAACATAGAAGGAAAATTAGAACCATACTTGTTATTTAAGGACATTTATGACATATGATCTTGAACTATAAAATCTATCGCTTTGAAATAAGCATATTTAAAAATAGAGTATGCATTTATACATTCTTCCTTTTGGTGTTGAAAATTACGATTGTTAGGAAAACACAAAGGAAGGGGTTAAAAGAAACAACCACTTTATAAAAGTTTATGTTTGACACATTTCTATGTTACTATGTTCGACATATTGGAATGTTACTATGTTTGGAAGATTGCGACGTTATTATGTTTGTCACATTGCACAGTTACTATGTTTCTCACATTGCAACGTTACTATGTTAATCAAACATTTCAACATTACAATGTTTGTCATGTTGTAATGTCTGATTATGTTTGCCATATTTTAATGTCGAGTTATGTTTTTCACATGACCAGGTTTGTTTGTCTTTGAAAAATTATGAAAATAAACTTTTAGACAAGTTGTTTTTTTTAAATGATAACAAAAAAAAATTGGACAACTTTAAAAAAAATTATAACAAAGTGTTTCCTTTGTGACAAAGATAGGAACTTTGAACTTATGTGATATATTACATAGAAGGAAATATGGAATCATAATCGTTCTAAGGACATTGATAGAAAATAATCTTGGAGTGAAAAATATATCCCTTCCAAATAAGCATATATAAAATTAGACTATGGATTTATGCATTCCACTATTTTGGTGTTGCAAATTTAAATAATCACAAAAAGGAAAATGAAGGGTTTAAAAGTAATTATGATTTATGGTTGTAAAATATTTAATTGAAATCCATTTATGACTTATTTATGATTTATTTATGAAATATTTAAAATATTTCATCTTTAATGATTTTCATCTTCAACCCTCTGAGTGTCACAAAGGTGACATATACTTTCATGCCATGTTGATTTCTTTTTACACATTATTTTCCTTTTATATTTTATAACGAAATAATTTTTTCATCCAAATTAAAAAAGTTTATAGTAAAATATTTTATTAAGTTATGAAAGATATTTATATCTTTTGACAAATTTAGGTTATCTTCATGTCAATCAAAATATAAAATATTGTCTTTGTCTTGATGTATTGTTATTAGAAATTTGGCTTAAAAAAAATAGTATTTTTGTTCTTGATATAATATATTGGTATTAGATATTTGGTTTACATTGAACACTTTATTAATTTTATTTGAATTATTCTAATGTGTTAATTTTTTTACATTGATTTATGATTTATTCACATTGCTACATTGGGTTTTGTACATCACATTGCGACAATGGGTTTTGTTTATGACATTACGACGTTTGAAAATGTTTGTCACAATGCGAAATTACAATATGTGCGTCACATAGTGACGATAGGGCTATTTTCATCGCATTGTAACGTTACCATGTTTGCTACATTGCAAAGTGACTATGTTTGACACATTGTGACATTTGGAAATGTTTGTCACATTGCGACGTCAGGATATGTGTGTCACATTGCAACATGAGGAAATTGTCGCCACATTGCGATGAGAGGGTGATGTGCAAGGTTTATTTATGTTCGTCACAAAGTGACATTACTATCCACATTGCAAGGGCATGGCTATTTTCCTCAAATTGCGATTTCAATATATGTTTATCACATCGTGACGTTACTATGTTCAACAAATTGCAATGTTGTTATGTTAGTCAAATTATAATGTTACTATGTTCATCATTGTGTGACGTTACTATGTTTAACACATTGCAACATCACTATGTTCTTCACGTTGTAACATCTGGTTTTGTTCATGATATTGCAGATTCGGGTTATGTTCATCACATGACAAGTTGGTTTGTGTTCGAAACATTACGAAAATGAATTTTTGACGATGTTTTTAAAAATAAATCTAATTAATTGTTTTATTTGTAAAAAATATAGAAACTTTGAATTGATGTGATATATTACATAGAAGGAAATTTGGAATCATGCTTGATGTAAGGAAATTGATCATCAAATTAAATATATCAACAATACATTGTGACAATAGAGGAATGTTTGTCAGATTGTGACATTTGTTTATGTTCGTCACATTGCCATAACAGGGCTATGTTTGTTACATTACAATGTCTATATATGTTCATCACATTGTGGCGTTAAAATGTTTGTAACATTGCAACATGACTATGTTCGAGACATGGCGAAGTTGGGATAGTTTTCTCACATTTTGATGCCAGGATATGTGTGCCACATTGCAACATGAGTAAATGTTCATCACATAGAGATGATATGACGATGTGTGATGTATGTTTATGTTCATCACAATGTGACGTTCCTAACCACATTACAAGGACATGGCTATGTTCCTCACATTAAAACGTCAAATTTTTTTTTCACATTGTGACATTACTATGTTCAACATATTGAAATGTTACTATGTTCATCATATTATAACGTTACTATGTTTTTCATTATGCGATGTTACTATTTTCAATGGATTGCAACATTACTGTGTTCTTCACATTGTAACGTTCAATTTTGTTCGTCAGATTGTAACATCGGGTTATGTTTATTGAATTCCAAGGTTGGTTTGTGTTCAACACATTATGAAACTGAAGTTTTGGCGATGTTTTTAAAAATAAATCTAACTAAGTGTTTCATGTTTGAAAAAGAAAGGAATTTTGAACTGATGCAATATATTACATAGAAGGAAAATTAGAACCATACGTGCTCTTTAAGGACATTTATAGCATATGATCTTGAACTATAAAATCTATCACTTTGAAATAAGCATATTTAAAAATAGAGTATGCATTTATACATTCTTCCTTTTGGTGTTGCAAATTACGATTGTTAGGAAAACACAAAGGAAGGGGTTAAAAGAAACAACCACTTTATAAAAGTTTATGTTTGACACATTTCTACATTACTATGTTTGACATATTGGAATGTTACTATGTTTGGAAGATTGCAACGTTATTATGTTTGTCACATTGCACACTTACTATGTTTCTCACATTGCAATGTTACTATGTTAATCAAACATTTCAACATTACAATGTTCATCATGTTGTAATGTATGATTATGTTTGTCATATTTTAATGTTGAGTTATGTTTTTCACATGACCAAGTTCATTTGTCTTCAACAAATTATGAAAATAAACTTTTAGACAAGTTTTTTTTTTTAAATGATAACAAAAAAAATTTGGACAACTTTAAAAAAAATTATAACATAGTGTTTCCTTTGTGACAAAGATAAGAACTTTGAATTTATGTGATATATTACATAGAAGGAAATATGGAATCATAATCATTCTAAGGACATTGATAGAAAATAATCTTGGAGTGAAAAATATATCCCTTCCAAATAAGCATATATAAAATTAGACTATGCATTTATTCATTCCACTTTGTTGGTGTTGCAAATTGCAATAATCACAAAAATGGAAATGAATGGGTTAAAAATAATTATGATTTATGGTTGTAAAATATTTAATTGAAATCCATTTATGACTTATTTATGATTTATTTATGAAATATTTAAAATATTTCATCTTTAATGATTTTCATCTTCAACCCTCTGAGTGTCACAAAGGTGACATATACTTTCATGCCATGTTGATTTCTTTTTACGTATTATTTTCCTTTTATATTTTATAACGAAATAATTTTTTCATCCAAATTAAAAAAGTTTATAGTAAAATATTTTATTAAGTTATGAAATATATATATATCTTTTGACAAATTTAGGTTATCTTGATGTCAATCAAAATATAAAATATTGTCTTTGTCTTGATATATTGTTATTTGAAATTTGGCTTAAAAAAAATAGTATTTTTGTTCTTGATATAATATATTTTTATTAGATATTTGGTTTACATTGAACACTTTATTAATTTTATTTGAATTATTTTAATGTGTTAATTTTTTCACATTGCTACATTGGGTTGTGTACATCACATTGCGGCAATGGGTTTTGTTTATGACATTATGACGTTTGAAAATGTTTGTCACAATGTGACATTAAAATATGTGTGTCACACAGTGACGATAGGGCTATTTTCATCACATTGTGACGTTACCATGTTTGCTACATTGCAAAGTGACTATGTTTGACACATTGTGACGTTTGAAAATGTTTGTCACATTCCGACGTCAGGATATCTGTGTCACATTGCAACATGAGGAAATTTTCGCCACATTGCGATGAGAGGGTGATGTGCGAGGTTTATTTATGTTCATCACAATGTGAAATTACTATCCACATTGCAAGGACATGGCTATTTTCCTCACATTGCGATGTCAATTTATGTTTATCACATCGTGACGTTACTATGTTCAACAAATTGCAATGTTGCTATGTTCGTCAGATTACAATGTTACTATGCGTATCATTGTGCGACGTTACTATGTTTAACACATTGCAACATCACTATGTTCTTCACGTTGTAACGTCTGGTTTTGTTCATTGTAACAACCCTAGTTAAATGATTTCTTAAGGTTTATCAAGTATAATTAATTAGATAAATAACTGTCCTAATATGTTTTAGTTAAACAATGATTATTTCTTAATAAAGTTAATTAATTATTTATTTATTAATTAATTGTTTATATCTATTGATTGATTGATTAATTAATTAATTGACTCATTGAAGGTTTGAAGTAATGAATTAAAGGGGCTTAATAAATTTAATTTATTTTAAGACTTTACGTATGTGG
>JASDQU010012874.1:137046-148489 GCA_032191745.1 Picea mariana | reverse complement strand
ATTGATGTCAACCCTTGAAGAAAGACCCATAGCACAAAGGTTTGGGTAATGGACCCAATAGTGTTTGATGTAAATATAACTCATTATTGTTTTTTCATGGTTGATAAGAAGTAAATATGGATGAACTCCAAAGTGGTCCCCTTATGGTGAAAGCCCTCACGGGAAGACGCTTTGTGGAGTAAGAGAAACCATGATTAATTGTGGAATAATGAGATGAAGGAAAGAGAATTTGCCGGGTAAAATATCCTAGATGGATAGTTCTTTTCATGTCATTTCCAGTGGTATGTGGAACTTCACATAATTCCTCATGGTTAGAGAGTTATGGCCATGAGAAGTTGGAGACCCCAGGTTTGGCTAATGTACCCAAGTTTGTTTGATGGGTAACAACATGATTTATGATATATTTTTAGATAATAATATTCTATATGGATAGAACATGTCATGACATTTCTGGTGGTATGTAGAACGTCGCATAATTCCTCACGGTTTGAGAGTTATGGCCTTACAAAGTTGGAGGACCCTCATATGTCATCTAGAAGCCCCAAAAGGTCAAAGTAATCAAAGTGGTTTAAGATATTTTAAAATGTAAATAATAAAGTGAATTGATGAGTGTATTATAATTCAAAGTGAATACAAAATAAATTATTTCAATAATAATTTTAATGGAGAAATTAGAAGTGGACCCAACCCTAAAATAAAGAAAGTGGGGCCAAGTGACCTAGAAGATGTTTTTAAGGAAGCTACTTGGAGAGTATAAATAAGAGGCAAGGCTCTCTAATTTGAATCACACTTGAGAATATTGAATATATATAGGTGTTTGAGGTATAAAAATTATATCTAAGCCGAAATTTTGAGGAAAGTGAAGAAAAGAAGGCCGAAATGCAAGGAAGGATAAATTCTTTTGATGGTGCTTTCTAAGGTATGTTATTTTCAGGTCATCTCACCATTTTCGCTATAATTTTTTTTCTATAATGATACAGATCCTTAAACTTATATGAAAGTGAGAAAACATATCCAAGTATCTGAGGTTAAAAATTCATCTCGTGTTTCGTTATATTTTGGGAGTTACACTCTGTGGAAAATAGGGTTTGTGGCCAGTCCTGAAACTAGTCAGAATCAGGTGTTTCGGGTAAAAACGTCATAACTTCTTCATAAGAGATCCAAATTTAGTGAGACCAAATTTTTGGGTTAGGGTATAGTCTTTAGGATGCTTTGTAACATTTTCAGATCATCTCATTAAATATTTGGTGCGGTGCACACTCTACAAGGTCGCTCTCTAGAATAAGAGAGAATTCAACAAGGTATGCCATTTTTTCTATAAAGCCTTTTTTGAGAGGTTCCAAGTAGTGACACTTGGAGAAATTGCATAAAAAACACTGAAGAACATTGTGTATCAGTTTCATATCTCTATACATTACAAGTTCAAAGTTATGATTACTTCAAGTTAGGGTCGTTGACTAATCCAAAACTAGACATGTGAGACTAAAGAAAAGTTTGATGAAAATGCTAGTATCTTGTTTTTAAAGTTAAGGAAGGTTTGCAAGAATGTGATCATATACACCAGGTCTATTACATAGCTACAAATCATATTTGGATGATGAAATTAATGAGGTCTTTTGGTTGAGGTACATATTGAGTACATGGTTGAGACAAGTAGTTGATGAGTTGGAACACATACATGGGGTGTATAGTTGATGTTGTTGGTACATATTGATGAGTCATAGTTTATGATTAGTTGACACATAATTGGTACATACTTGGTACATGGTTGGATGCAGTTGTTTATGGTACATGTTGATTACAGGGTGGCGCATGGTTGATGCACTTGTTTATGGCACAGGTTGATTACAAGTTGGTGCATGGTTGATGCACTTGTTTATGGTACATGTTGATTACAAGTTGGTGCATGGTTGATGCACTTGTTTTTGGTACAGGTTGATTACAAGTTGAGGTACAGGTTGATGCATGGTTGATGCATGGTTGAGATTTATTGGTATAGGTTTACAGCGGTATATCTCACAATGATAGTGTGACAGTGGTTCCATCATTCTACTTCTACTTCAGAGTGGCAAGATGGGGCAAGGACAGGTGGTTGTAGCCACCTTCCGGTTGTAGCCAGAGAACATTGGGGGTTTTAGCCTTTTTCTAGTTGTATCCAGAGATTTGGGGAGTTGAAGCTTCCCTCAGGTTGTAGCCTGAGAAACTAGGGAGTTGGAGCCTCCTTCTAGTTGCTATTGGAAAACAAAGGAAGTTGGTGCTTCCAATGAATGTAATTCTTCAAGACATATAAGAAAAAGAATTCTGTGGTTTTCTCCTGATTTGGGTTTCCACGTAAAACACTGGTGTACTGTGTATGTGTGTGATTGTTTATTTATTACTGCTCATTATTGGATAATAAATCTACATTGATATAACATTTGAAGAAAAATGATTATAATTATGTTATTACTGATTCACCCCCCCTTCTCAGTAATCCAACAGTTTCCATAAGAAGGGAAAAAAAATGTTCCTCTAAAGTAGGGGTTCCTTCATTGGTCATTTCGGGAACTAACACCATTAAAACAAAGATCCAAGCTAGATTCCTCTAGGGAAAACAAACAAAACATGCTAAAAATCTAGGAGGCAAGCAAACAAACAAAACCTTCTCACAATAAGAACACTAGTTGGTGTTGAAATCCAACATCGTGGGAAAAAAGTAAGAGGGGTCTGAGATAGATCGGATGGAAAAGTTACGTTTACGACCTACTTAACAGACTTACACCCTGGTGCAAGCTTCCACACATAAACGTGGGTATACCCTCCAAGGAGCCTGAGTGAGTTTGGATAACGTCGATTCTAGGTACCATGAAGACTTTCCCCTCTAGAGTCACCTTATGTAAAGACACTAAAGAGATAGGCCACTAAGGTTACCAATCACTACAGTGATGCCTAGGGAAACAGTCGATAGTCTGATCAATGTGCAAGGGAAGGGTATCTAGCCTAAAATCAACTTGAAAGGCTTCCACTCATCATTGTGGGTATACCTTTCAAGAGACCCCCATAATACACACAATATCTACACCAAGACCAACAAAGAAGGGTGAGTAAGTCTGCCAGTCTCAATGCAACCTCGTGATTGACCCTTGTCTTATAATGGCTTCCTAGGACAAAATGTAATAAGTGGATTTAATCGCTCCTTAACTCAAGATTATATGTTTGTTTTCAACTTTGGAAAGTTATCTTTCACACCTATTCCAAAGCCCCATAACTAATCTAATGTAGGTTTTCTACCAGAAAGTATAAAAAATGTCTAATCATTTTTTTATAAGCGCTTTATTTCATGGTTGTTGTTACTCAAGAGGAAAATGGTGTGAACAATATGGTGTTTTGACCGACTTGAAATTTATGCAAAGAGATGAAGATGCAATATTTTCATTTCGATGAAAGATACGCTACGAGAAGGAGAAAACATTTATCATTCCTAGATGCACAAACTGAAAAAATTTACTAAACTCACCAATATCAAGATTTTCAAGCAATGAGACAAATAGATTGTACACCAATACAAGATTGACCCCCCCCCCGCGGCCATGAGGGGGGGCATTTTTAAGAATTTAAGACCAAAAATCATGCAATTTCACTACTTCAAATGCAAATATGCCCCCAATCTAATGAAAAGAAAGAAATAAGATTTTTGTTTCTAAGATAGCTAAAATCAATAGAAAATCACTTCAAAACAAGAAACAACCCAAACAAAGTTTCCCTTTTACCGTAAGTTATTCAGAAAAAAGAAGTGTTCTTTTCACTAAACAATTCTAAAGAAAAACAAGGCTTTGTAACTGAAAGACACTCAAAGGAAGAGATCAAATATTTCAAAAGAAAACAAAGCAAAGATGGCTAAAAGAAGCTCAAAAAATATCAAGTAGACTGTAAACAAATCATAATCAAAACTAAAAATTCACCCCAAAACCAAATCCAAGGTCTGGGTAAGGAAAACCATCAAAAATCAATAATTTCACAATTTTTGTAGGCTGGAAGACTAGCACAGTGTGTAAATCACTTATTTTTGCGGGCCAGATATGGGTAGGGCGTGGTGTTTCTGCACTGGTCAAAATAGGTAGGGTGCAGAAATTCTAAGTCGCTGCACTGTCCCTCAATGAAGGGTGCGGAACTCATACAAAATTGGAAAAAATTAAAAATTAAGAAGGTTTTCTAGTGAAATTTAACGGTCAGAGAGTCAAGCTGGATCTTCCAGTGACTCAGAAAACATAAACCAAGCAATCAAAGAAAGAAAACAAAGAAAAATATGAAAACATTCCTTTCCCCAGTGGAGTCACCAATTTTGTTATCGGGTAAATTGGTGAATGCAGACATACACTAATCCCCTAGATCCACCTAGATCTAGAAAAAAACAAGACAGAACATGGCGCTTTCCCTAGGCTCTAATCATCAAATCTACTATCAAACAAAAGATGAGAGACATACCTTTAAGTGTCTCTTCCTTATGTTTTTGTTGTTCCTATTTCGCTCCGGTGCTCTTGTGATATTGATCCTGCAATGAGACACAAACCAACCAAAGTGAAGGCAATAGAAGTATATTCAATGACAACCTATGCATATGATCAAGGAATTATGCAATAAAATAAAGATAATTCTATGGGAAAGATACATGCCACTGTATTATATTAATAATAGGAAGAGAGATTACAACTAGATGCCTTGATGTCATAAGGTTCCTTCCAACAGTTCCTTGCTTCCCACAGACTTTTGATCTAAGAATTCTAAGACTATAGATCTAACATCTATCTTGAAAAAAACAAAGCTCAAAGCCACTCTGAAAAAGCTAATAATTCCAAGCTAAATCCAACTAACTTTCTCCATGAGAGATCCGCTCCTTTTATAAGTTGAAGAGGATAAGGTGTGGAGGTTAGGATGATCCCACTAAATCATGAAAGAGAGTAATATCTAAACCATTCAGAGGCCACCTCACCATAGAATCTTCTCCTTCTAGAATCATTGAGAAAATGCTCATTTTTTCCACATACGAAGGCCACCATGACCTGACTATAGTGCAACCTACGAAAATTTTGTGCCCTAGCTATAGTGCAGCCTACGGAAATCAGGAATTTCCGCACCCCAGCTATGGTGCAGCCCACAAAAATCCTCCAAAATAGGGTTTTTATAAAGGAAAACACAACTTCTTCTCTCAAGGAAAGTTATTCTCCCTTCTTTCTTCAAGAATTCAGGCCACTAGCCTCTCTGAAGGCAACAGATAGGTTTACATCATTAACGATCATGAGGGTGACGAAAATAATGTGTAACAACTACATCCACCAACTCTTCTTATTTATTAGTGTCTTCAATCGGTTATATCATAGAGCCGCCAAAACCCTATTGTGCACATGACAGAAGATCTGCACAACTCGGTAGATCCTTCTTCCTTGCATCACAACACAAAGCCTTTTCCAACTTCCTACAATGACTAGCACTTAGCCCTGCAAGTCTCATATAGGCACAAAGCACTTACATACCCTACTTGCACTTAGCATACATCACATAGATGCCGCTCTATCCTCTAGCTCACTAGATTACTATTTATACATACAAAATAGGCCTAAACATGGGTAAAAACCCATGGGCCAATATCCCAATCCCATTACATATTCCCCAAAACCCAAAATGGACCCAAAAGTGGGTCGAGATCCCGTGATCTCCGCTTAATCTTGCGCTCCTCCTTTGACAGTTGTTGAAGTCCCAAAAATGGTCAAACATGACCAAGTATCTCCCAAAACTTGGTCAAGGGCCAACACCAAGCCTCGATCTATCATTATAGTGGTTTTGTGGGGCCTTTGGAGGTCTTTAGGAGAGAGGATGAATTATCTAGGGTTTGAGGAATTCGGGGGGGCACACCATTCCTTGGAGGAGAGTTAGATCAATGAGTTTTGAGAGGGATTTTGGAGATTTGAGCACCTGGGATGTTCTTGCATTTTTCCAATCTACTATTTGGCATATTTCTCGGAGGCTTTGGACATATTTGGTAACAAGGCCAAATTGTTGATTTTTTTTAGTGTTCCATTAGGGCATGACATCATTCAAGTTAGGGTTGTCACTTCATACTGCCCAAATCTATTCTTGCATTGGTATTCTTTGAGTATTCATCCTTTGGAGGATTGTAGTCTTATATTGGATCATTTTGTAGCAACTCTTATCATGATTATGGGATCCATCTATTGAGCATTCTAGATCGGCCTCAGTATTGTAGCAGGTTCTTATTATTATGAATAAATATTATATCTAAATCATGTTTGGGTGTCTACTATATTGTTGATATTGCATATGGTTGAGGTATGTTCTATTGTTGTATCTTCTTGTTTATTGTTTCAAACACACATATAAAACATTAGTATATCCCTAAGCATAAGCTAAAGGATCACTGTAAGCCAAGTGTTTGATGATATTCCACAACTAGTAAAATTTTAAAAGACACCCAAACTGTGATGTTCCTGGCATCTTGGCTTGGGAACATTACAGTGGTGAATGGGGGGAGATATGACTGAGCAAAGGCCTTCGGGAAGGGGGATTATGAAAAATCTGAAGGAGAGGACTTTAATATTTTTGTTGGATATTTTCTGGTTTTGGAGTTTTTGTGGTTTTGTAGGTTAGGTGAACTGTTGCAGGGGGCATTAGGTTGCTAGGATTTTTTGTCTCAGGGGCCAGGAATCCTCATGGAATCCTAAAGCGAGGGAGATGGATAGGCTGCTCCTAGCTAGTTGGGTGGTTAGTCGGTTTTGGGCAGGGTTTGCTCAAAGCAGCAGAGAGGATAGTCGGATATTGGGATAATAGCATCAACCAAAGGTATCTATATTTTGTTATGTAATTTATTAGATTGTTGTTCATAAATTATTTTATGCTGCTTATATGAATGAAAGAAATTACTTATTGTTTATGCGTCGAAGTAATCTTATTTGTTTAAATTTATGAGTTTGAAGTAATCTTATCTGTTTAAATTTATGAGTTATAATAAGCTTAATTAAATCAGGTCCCTACATTCTTGATATTGCAGATTCGGGTTATGTTCATCACATGACAAGTTGGTTTGTGTTCGAAACATTACGAAAATGAAGTTTTGACAATGTTTTTAAAAAGAAATCTAATTAATTGTTTCATTTGTGAAAAATATAGAAACTTTGAATTGATGTGATATATTACATAGAAGGACTTTTAGAATCATGCTTGATCTAAGGAAATTGATCATCAAATTAAATATATCAACAATACATTGTGACAATAGAGGAATGTTCGTCACATTGTGGCATTTGTTTATGTTCGTCACATTGCCATAATAGGGCTATGTTTGTTACATTACAATGTCTATATATGTTCATCACATTGTGGCGTTAAAATGTTTGTAACATTGCAACATGACTATATAAAATGTATCCCTTCCAAATAAGCATATATAAAATTAGACTATGCATTTATGCATTCCACTTTTTCTTGTTGCAAATTGAAATAATCATAAAAACACAAATGAAGGGGTTAAAAGTAATTATGATTTATGGTTGTACAATATTTAATTGAAATCCATTTATGACTTATTTATGATTTATTTATGAAATATTTAAAATATTTCATCTTTAATGATTTTCATCTTCAACCGTGTAAGTATCACAAAGGTGACATATACTTTCATGCCATGTTGATTTCTTTTTACATATTATTTTCCTTTTATATTTTATAACTAAACAATTTTTTCATCCAAATTAAATTTTTTATAATAAAATCTTTTATTCTGATATGAAAGATATTTATATCTTTTAACAAATTTAAGTTATCTTCATGTAAATCAAAATATAAAATATTGTCTTTGTCTTCATATATTGTTATTAAAAATTTAACTTAAAATATAAAAAAAATAGTATTTTTCTTCTTTATATAATATAAAAGCAAATAGTATTTTTCTTCTTTATATAATATAAAAGTATTAAATATTTAGTTTACAACACTTTATTAATTTTATTTTAATTATTTTAATGTGTTAATTTTTTAACAACTATTTTAAATAAACTATTTTAAATTATTTAGTTTCAATTCAAAAATATTTCTATTTTAAAAAATATTTTTATTTTGTATGTTAATAATTTGATTAAAAATTTAAACAATTTACTTTACAATTTTACAAAACCGTACATATATAAAAATCCTTCAACGTTCATGAATTCCAAACGAGAATCTACTGCACTGTCAATGTTCATGAATTCTAAACGAGAATCTGCTGCCCACCGTGGGAATATTGTTAAAGGCTCTTTCTAACCGTCCTTCAACTCTGAAAATAGCTTTATGCATTTTAACGAATTGGTATTTTCAATTTACACGGACTAAGCCAATAGAATATGAGATTACGGGTCTCAATTCAACACTTCCTCTACGGATTAAATCTGGCATGCATATACGTAGATTCTGTTTTTTAAATCCAAAAACATAATAAAGATGATAAATAAAAATGGACTTTAAAGATTTACTTAAAATCAATGACAGTGAGGGCACAAGGGCACATCACCTGTGAGTCTATGCTCACATAATTTTGTTGTATAACTTAAATCAATTACACATATATATAGCCACCTACAAAGGTGGATCTGAAATTAATGCAAACCTAATTTCTAACTAAGTTATGCAGATCTTAACTAAGTATCCTAATTTCGACATTATTCCAACACTTCCCCTTAATGAAGAAATGGATTTTCTACCAAACATAACAGAGCAGAACATAACAGACTAAACCAATAGAATATGAGATTAAGGGTCTCAAATCAACACTTCCTCTAAGGATTAAATCCGGCATGCATATACGTAGATTCTGTTTTTTAAATCCAAAAACATAATAAAGATGATAAATAAAAATGGACTTTAAAGATTTTTGGGTCCCTTAAGTTTTAATTAAAAAACAAAGAGATAGTTATAAATTTACATAATTAAAAATTATAATTAAATTATTATTTATTTTAATAAATAATAACGTTTTAGCAATGAATCAATCATAAATTCACATAATTAAATAATAACGTTTTAGCAATGAATCAATCATAAATTGACTCTAAAACCCTAACCCTAATACGAATATCGTAAACTTGGCATCCAGCGTAACCATCGGTTGGTTTCATGTGTTAATCGAAACTAGCTGATGAACACCGAGAGGTGATGCCAAAGCTTCCTCTTGGAGGTTAATTGCCGGAACTCTAAACGCCTTTTATAGGTTAATAAGTTCTTGATGATCTGCCCAGAGCCCATAACAATGATCTTTCCCAGCACGTTGGGACAATTGAGGAAAGCCAGAAAATGTGGCAATCATATAGTGCTACAATAATTTCCTAATATGATTAGGTAAATGTTAAAAAGTAAACAGGTTAAGGGATAAGAATATGTAAGCATCTTCAATTGTTAGTCATTATAATTTTTTATTAAAAGGTGATTAATTGTGCCCATTGTCAATAGATGTATGCCTTTCGGTCTAATTAATTTCAACAGAATGTGGTAATGAGGAGTTTTATAGATATTAATTTTTCAACAGAATGTGGTAATGAGGAGTTTTATAGATATTAATTTTTCTCAATCACTTAAAGTGTCATGGTTAGAGAAGTAATTTTTTAATCATATTAAATATATGTAAAAAATAAACAAGGAAAGGGACGCATTCATAAATACAAGTTATGAACATTAAATTTTATTCGTTAAAGACAACTAAAAATATGCCATCATCTTTTATTTGTGATCATAAAATTAGAATTTGTAATTAAAAAACAAGTTAATCCATCTATTCCAATAAAAAGATCCACTTAATTAATTATATTAAAAGGTAATTAATTATGGCAATTTCCACTTTTTTTTTTTGGGCTTCACCACAACATAGACATAGTTTGGACTTCACTTCTCAGGGTCTAGGTTTGGTTTGAGGAAAGCTCTCCAGCCCCCAATCAACAAGGCTACGACTCCCTAACCGGCTATTCTTTTATGGAGAGACAATGTTTTCATAACCATTTTGAGGGCATATCATCCAAGATGGTTCTCTATTATTTTTAATTAATCTTGAATCTTTCAATTGTATTATTATTATAATTGAAATAATACTAGATATGAATAAGTGGTTATGTTAATTACATCTAAAGGCTTATATCTATTGGAGATAGACATAATTAATCACCTTTCAATCTAAAATTCTAATCGCTAATAATTGAAAATGGTGGCATATTCTTAGTCGTCCTCCCAAATCAATGAATGTGATTTACTCTTCATAACTTTCTTATATTTTTGAATGCATCAGTTACCCTGTTTACTTTTTAACATTTCTCTAATCATATTAAAAAATTACCATACCACCATATGATTGCCAAATTTAACTCATTAACCTTTGAAATTACCACATTTCAAATTAACTTTTGCTCTATGTGGATTTCAACTATCCATGAGTTTCAATTCACAGCGGTGTATTGGATCTCTGTCCATCCAGATAACTTTGGGGGCGTTAAACAAAACAACACCAACTACTTACAATTAAAACAGTAAACCTGGAGGAATGAATACGAAGTTTGACTATCTAATTCTATTAATACTATAATAATCTAAAAATTATAAATAAATATTTGCAACAATGAAACGTCAGCTATCTTCGTAACGAGAGCACGTGCACGAAGATTAAGTATATAATGACATCATCGATAAGCCATAGATTCTTATATCATTTGCCATCCTCTCTCTGTTTGCAGAGCTGAGAAATAATCCCAGTCTTGGGCTTTCACCCATTCCGGACAGTAAATTATATAAAGATCAAAGTTTTCAGCCTTGAAAATTAATACCAATCGGAGCTTTAACCCATTCCAGACATTAAATTATATTAAGATCAAAGTTTTCAGACCTGAAAATTAATCCCAGTCCGGAGCTTTAACCCATTCCAGACAGTAATCTGTATACAAATCAAAGTTTGCAGATTTGAGAATTAATCCGATTTATATAAAAATCAAAATTTTTGCTGCTCATTAAAAATGGAGTGTTTCATGCTTGTACTGGTGTAGACGGATTGGCAAGTGCCGTGTAAATGGAAGGAAAATTGTAAAATAAAGTTTCATGTTCTATTCTCACCCGGACTTACTCGTGCACCATTCTTACGGGTTGGATGGTTGCATCTGGGGTTATAGTGGTAGCCGCTGGAGATCGACCCCATATCACGCAAGTACGAGAACCTTGATTCCCCAGTAAAAAAAAATGGAGTGCTCCATTTGTTGGTTTCAATTGCCCAACGATCTAAAGTACGACGCGCTGGGATGGTTGTCAGTGGAAAGATTACGGGAATATTCCGCCGTGTGTAAAGAATGGAATTCGCTCTTTTCATCCACAAAATTCATCACTCATCATTGGGCTGCGGCACCTCCCAACAGGAAACCATGGCTTGTTTTGTGCGATAACCCGA
>JASDQU010012874.1:116672-130082 GCA_032191745.1 Picea mariana | reverse complement strand
TAGGGTTTATAGGTATTGGTGGATATAAAAATGGGTATCTAGTAGAAATTATGTTTTTTAATTTGAAAGATTTATTGGGAGGGGAGTTTGACAAAATAATTTTTGGAGGCATTTATTAATATTTAATGAAATTAAAGGTATTCTTTAATATCCCATGAATGCATAAAGCAAATTGAAACAAATTATAAATTTTTTCCATGGTCCACTAGGGGTCTACGCCTTGAACTAGACGCATGTCGCCCCTCTCAACTAATGTGGCCATGGAGCCCGAGGGAGGGAAGCCCCAAGATCCCTCCTATAGTTCTGTCACCTTTTAGGAGCACGACTCCTACCACATGAAAAGACTGACCTTCGAGCCCCTGGAAGGCATGCAAAAGATTTTATTGGAGGAAGCGATGTCGAAGGAAAATCCAATGGACATTGATCTAGCCGCAAACCACACCAAAATCAGTGGCACCTGGGAACTAGTCAAATGCATTCTGTAAGCCCCAATTGCTCCAAAATACACTATCAAATCTCCCAAAATAAAGTACAAAAAACAATACGTGAGGGATTTTTCTCTGATAGGAAAGTTTTTAGGTCTATGGCCCTCTGGAAAAAGATCTAATCAAATGGATCCAACACTATGGAAGCCCAAAGGACACTATGACCTCCAACTCGGATCAAAAGGATTTTTTACCATCATCTTGCATAATTTGGAAGATAGAAATCAGATCTTTGAAGGAGGACCTTATTTCTACAACTCGATCGGCCTCTTCCTCCACTTCTGGACGGAACGGTTCAGCCAAGAAAAGGAATACTTCATGCATGCACCAATATGGTTGAGACTCAACTTGCTCCCACAGGAATTTTGGCTGGAAGAGATCCTTGTGGGAATTAGAAACACCATCGGCATCTACGTCAAAGCTTCAGAAGCCACAAAACAAATAAGGTACACATCCTACACTCACATATGTGTTTATTTGAATATATCCAAACTCCTCCTAGGAGCCATCACTCTGGATTACCAGGATGACGAATGGTCCCAAACGCTCGACTATGAGCACGTCCACTTTTGCTACAGAAAATTCCATGAGCATGGACACCTCTTCTGCGAATGCCCCTTAAATAATCCCACCAAACCCTTTACAAAAGACCTCGACAAATCCAAGGATGGTTACATCCCCGTCACAGGAAGGCGCATTACATCAAGCCAAAAAAGCACTCCCTTAGGCCCCCCCTGGACCCTCAATCAAGAACTCTTTTGAGGTCCTTCAAATCCCAATAGACATACCTTCCTCCTTAATGGAACCATGGATTGACCCTGCTAAATGCCAAAGCACAACGAATCCCAAACATTTAGACCCAAATTCCTCTCAACCACCACCCGTTGATGCTTCCCTTCTCACCACACTCGGTCCAGAAATAGGAGATCCAGACACGGACCTGGAAGATCAGGAGCTAGCAGGCATTGTTATGGCACACCTGGAGAAAGCTTATCGTAAGCAGCAACTATACACCATACCACCAGACCAGTTGCGTAAAGTGCATAAAGTATTTCTTAATTGCTAGGGAGGAGGATCAGCCCAAGCCAACGTGAAACTTGGAACTCAAAAGGGAAAAACAAAGGATCCACTCAATCCTACAAAGGATGAGAAAGAAAGAGGCTGAAAACCAAAGCATCAACTAATTCAATATGTCGGGAACTTCCTTGTCAACTCGAGTCAGATACATCTGATCTCAGACATATTTCCCCCTTTCCAACCCCCAACATCCTCATGAAGATACTATCATGGAATGTAAGGGGCCTGAATGCCAAAAAAAGCCAAGCTATGCTCCGAGAGAGAATCGAGAAAGATCAGCCATATATTCTCATATTGCAGGAAACAAAATGTGTGGGAGAGGAGGCCTCTTCTACACTTCAAAAATGTTGGAATCAAGCCCAACACGTGGAAATCGATGACAAGGGCACCGCGGGCGGTCTAGCGATGCTTTGGAATCCATCCACAGTTTTGTTGGATGGATTATTCACCTCCAAATGGACCACCACTGCATCTTTTCACCTCATTGGCTCGAACAAACTCGGTTACATTACAAATAAATACGGCCCCACTAAGCCAGGCAACAAGGAATTCTTCCTCAATCACTTGGATTAGTTAGCCAATCACATCAGTCCTCACAGATGGATTCTTGGGGAAGACTTCAACATAATAACAGGCCTAGAGAAAAAAAAGGGGGGCATGCGCACTCTGGGAATTGATAGCGAGCACTTCAATCGCTTCATAGGAACCCAAAATCTTATCGATGTCAGTATAGACAATGGACCTTTCACATGGTCCAATAGGCACTTGGGGGATCAACAGGTCTCTTGTAAACTTGACTGCTTCATCATCTCGGAAGTTGTAACGCTAGATGGACTAGCCTGGAACGCCACGATTGTTGACTCTTCGGGCTTAGATCACTGGTCAATCCTCCTCACTATCAACATAAGTGACACTCCTGGCAGAAAGCCTTTTTCGCTGTGAGAAATTTCGGCTGACACACCCAAACTTCCAAGCTAATATCAAGTCGTGGTGGAAAGAGGCAGCTATCCACATAGGGACTCTTATGTATAGATTCCAAAAGAGACTCAAAAATCTCAAACAACATCTAAAATCTTGGAACAAATCCACCTTCAACAACATTTTTCAAGCACAGGATAACCTCAACCAACAAATTCAAAGCCTCCAACAAAAAATCAGACATCGTGCAGCCTCACAGACTCCCTCAAACACCAGGAAACCCCTCTGAATAACCAACTGGCTGAAAGAAGGGAGTAGGAGGAAATCCTTTGGAGAAAAAAATATTGAATCCAATGGTTAAAAGAGGGTGAAAGAAATACCAAATTCTTCCATAGATCCATGATCAACGGACTCCAATCAAATCACATTACCCACCTAATCTCAGATCAAGGAACGAAAATTCAACAACACACTAACATTGAAAAGGAAATGCTCTCCTACTATAAAAAACTTTTCTCAAAACCCCTTGTAGATCTGTCTCACGCAATCGATACCATCCTCAAGAACACTCCCAAGGAGGTCAGCAAAGAGTAGGATGAGGCCCTAATGATACCAATAATTCAGGAAGAGGTGGATCAAGCCCTCAGGGATACCCCTATAGCTAAACCTCTAGGGTCGGATGGGTTCACTCCAGATTTCTTCCACCACTGCTGGAGCATCATCCGAATAGATGTATGGGAAATAATCGAGGACTTGAGAAGATCAGGAGAAGTCCTTCAATCCCTCAAATCCACCTTCCTCACACTCATTCCTAAGGAAAACCACACCACTTACCCCTCGCACTTTCGACCCCTCTGCAATGTCATCTACAAACTCCTCACGAAGATCATTGCTACTCATCTCAAACCCATTTTACCGTTCATAATTTCCCAAGAACAATCCGGGTATGTGGAAGGCAGGAAAATTTTGCACAGTTTCATCCTGGTACAGGAAGTCATCCACTCACTCCTCTCGACAAGATCCCCGGGTATGCTCCTCAAACTGGATCTCTCAAAATATTTTGATAAATTAAGTTGGAGTTACTTAAAATCCACTCTCCTTTCCTTTGACTTTGAACCTAATTGGATCTCCTGGATAATCAACCTCACCTCTTCAACTTTATTTTCCATCCTTATCAATGGAGTTGCCTCAAGACCTTTCTTGCCTTCCAAAGGCATAAGACAAGGGGACCCACTCTCCCCCTTCCTCTTCATTACCATGGTGGAAGGACTCAGTCACACCATCAAAGCATCCATTTCAGATTAATCCCTTTCTGGTCTCACCCCCCATGGGTTCTCGCCCCCCATTTCACATAGTCAGTTCGTATATGATCTACTCTTAATGAGAATGCCCACAGCTATAGAATCCATCCACATCAAATCTATCATCACCCTCTTCTATGAAACCTCGAGTATGGAGGTGAACCTTTCCAAATCACAGATCTTCTTTTTCAATATGCCTCTGGAGATTCAAAACCATCTCATGCTTCTACTAGGTTTCACTCATAGTACCCTTCCTTCCACCTATATAGGAATACCCCTTATAGATAATCCGTTAATAGATCTATCCTGGGAGTCCCTTCTCTCCAAATTATGCAAATGTCTCTCGCTGTGGACCTTTCGCTCCCTCAATTTGTCTGGCCACCTCATCCTCCTAAAGTCTATACTTCAATATCTACCATTCTATACCTTCTCAGCTCTGGAAGCTCCAAAATTCATCCTCACTACCCTGAGAAACATATAAAAGAAATTTCTCTGGCAGGGCACTAAAGAAGGAAGAAAAATAACCCTTGTAACTTGGCAAAAAATGTGCAAACCAAAGAAAGCAAGGGGCCTCAACCTTAGAGACTCCACCCTCCTAAACAAGGTACTCAACGCTAAAATTTGGTGGAGATGGTCAAAGAGACCCCACGACCTGTGGGCCCGCCTTTGGAGGAAAAAATATACCCCCACAACCCTGAAAAGAGAACTCATCAGATGGAATAGGCAAAGCCCTGGCTCACTCATCTGGAATGCAGCCAGAAACAATAGGGGACTCATTATAGACCACTCTTTCTAGGAACTTCAAAGCAGAACTTCAACCCTCTTTTGGAGTGACTCTTGGCAACAGCTCCCAACCCTACAAACGGATCCGATAATGAGCACCCTCATCTCTCACACAAAATAATCAGGCCTTATTAAAGTAGAATATTATTGGAACTTAGCACGAAATGGGGATATCTGGCGCACCTGGAAAAACACTCACGAGGCCTTGAACATCCCCAATGAAATAAACATCCAACCATTGCTATCTCATTTGGACGCAAGGAAAATTCTAAACCAATAGGGGAACGAAATCCTCAGATGGGGACATACTTCCACAAGCACTTTCAACATTCAGTAGGCCTATTGACTCAAAGCGAGACATGGTTCATTACCAATAGAGGAAGTCTAGAGAAAAATATGGGAGACAAACTCCTGGCCAAAAATCAGAGAAACACTCCTTCTCCATCCCTAGACTGACCAGGACTAGAATTTCCTAGCAAAATACTGCATCATCCTCGACGGCTGGAAAATTCACTTACACTCCTTTCCAACCTGCCTCGACAACAAAGAACACTGGAATCCTAGCCCCACAAAATGGGAGATGATAGAAATAGGGTACCATAAACTGAATTTCAATGGAGCCTCCAAAGGAAATCTAGGACCGGTAGGCTATAGAGAAGTCATCTACAACACCAAAGGATAAATCCTCCACATTGTAGTGGGAAACCTAGGGCACAACACCAACAACGTAGTGGAAATCTGGGGACTCCTCAGAGGTCTACAAGAAGCTAAATATCATGATCTCTTCCCCATTATTGTTGAAGGAGATTTGCAAATTTTCATCCATCTCCTCAGTCATCTCCTGCATGGGGCAGACCCAGAAAAAATATCCCCCAGTTGGAGACTTATGAATGGAATCCTCAGAATCAAATCCATTCTTCATCCTAATTGGGTAATATTACCTCCCCACGTCAGAAGATTGGCCAATAAAATAGCCGACTTGTTGGCAAATCATGGTGTTGATCTTAAGGAAGGGGAATTTTCATGCTCACCCTCCTCCACCTCCTCTCATCGCTTTGTGATAGCTTACAGATAAATCACTAACACAAAAGACCGCCCCCCGGATGGGGTGTTTCGTGGAAATTTGATTGTACAAGCCACGGGGAGGCCACCTGGCTAGACCTCCAACGAGCTGGTGTACAAAAAAACATCTCCCCCCAGCACATCACCTCAACATTTAATCTCTAGTGTCACCACCCTTTCGAGCACTCGATATGGATGTCCCTCAGACGAGCCTGACGACCTGCATGTCATGTGACAACCCAACTCCTCTCCACTGTTCTTATGCACCAGCCTCCAAGCCCGGGATCATTCTCCCTCTCTCGAACCTCAGAGCTCTCCCTCACCATCTCTGGAGCTCCTTGGTCACTTGGCTCTGTACCCTATACCCCGAGATAGCCTCACCCCTCCCCATGCCCTGCCTGTGAGGTAAAACAAGGCAAGGAGCCACCTGGTACGCTACCAGGGGCAAGGAAATGCCCCATTCCAACCACACCTCGGATTTCCACACTCTCCTCGCTGTGAATCTTGCCATAGCACCTACACCTCTCATTGCTCCTGATCCCCCCTTCTCTCCTGCTCCTATAGAATGATTTCGCGAAGCAAACCTACCTATTTTGGCTCCCATCATAGTACCTGCTCCTGCTGAGCCAATTCTTGAGGCTTCCCAGGACCTATCACCATTTTCAAATCCTTATGGCTGTAGGGTGGAATGGTTTGACGCCTTTGGAAATTCTCTGGGTTATGCAACTCCCCCCCCTCTCCACCTCCTCGACCGCCTCCTCCTGCCTCCCCACCTCGCCGACAGCCTCCTCCTGCATCCCCACCTTGCCACCCCAATGAAGCCACCTCCACTCCCTCCACCCTGCCTAACTCGAGGCCTCGTTTCACTTGTGACAAGTGCGTGGGCTGAAGAAAAAACTTAGCCTCCCTATCTAATTTGACCAAAGGACAGGAGGACGTCAAAGCAGCCCTCATGGATTTGCAGGAGGGATATGCAGAGCGATGGAGTAGGGTGGACAACTTGGTGTCCTTTCTCCATGATCTCCAAAAAGAAATTGCAAATCGCGAGAAAGGAAAGATGAAGAAAACCCAGGCTTTTGCAAGCCCGAAATTTGGTCCAGGTTTCTAGAGATTTCATTTTTTAAGTTTTCTAGTTCTTGTTTTAAAGCTAGCCCTATCTAGTTCATTTCAATTTACAGACAACCTTCGCCCTGCAAGGATTTGTAGTTTTTTTTTCACTTGTTTAGATTAGCTTTAGACAACCTGTTTCCCTGTGTGGAACTACAGTTTTTGGACAAGTGACACACTTTTTTTGGACAAATTTTACTCTTTCTCAAACTCGTGCCATTAGTGGTTTCCCAGCTAGGCATTGTTGACACGCAATACAACTGGTTTGTAATTTTCTCAAGAAGGTTCTAATATATTAACTAACTTAAAAAAAACAAAATATCCCATGAATGCATGCGCTATGTAATAGATTCACTAAGTAGAGACCTTGTGATGTAAATGTTAAAGGAATTAGGAGGAAACAAGTTGAGATTTAGACCCTAAAGCATGATTTTGGGTCTTTCGGACATAAACCACCACACGACCTCTTGAGGGGATTTATTGTCTCCCAGTGAAAATATGACTGTCATTAGGGGTTTGAATACAAGATGTGGTCTTAGAGCCGTCCTCAAGGGAGGAATCATAAAACTTAGTCCATAAAAGTATCTTATAGGGATCAAGGGAAATGAATAATTCCTCAAGCTAGATATGGAAATGTGATGGTTATATTTTTCCTCAGAGTGGGCATAGGAGTGCCATTAGGGGGGTTTGAGAACAGGGTCAAGAATGACACCTCAAAGCACCACACATAGCATATCATGGGTATCCTTCACCTTTAAGTTGGTATATTGATTGATTCATAGGTTTGTAGCACTAGGTATGGGTCTTGGGACCCTAAAAATGATTGAGGAAGTCATGAATTAAAGGAATATTCTAAGTATCCCTTGCATAGAAAAATACCCTGAATCACCACACATTAATTTTCAATGGTATGCACAACCTCTTAGTGGGGATATCGATGTTGTTTAGAGGTTTTGAGAATTATAATGGGTTAAGAGGACCTGTACATAGTTGGGGGAGGAAACCCAAGACTTATGACGATTTTTTCTTTATAAGCGTATTAGGCCAAAAAATAAACTTCAAATCACCAAACATTATCTCTCGCGGGTATCCTTAGATGGGATATTGATGAAATTATGAGGCTTTGAGCACTAGGGGTGGGTCTCGAGGTCCTATGTGTTTTTTAGGGAAGAAACTTGGACCTTAGGCATTAAGGGAATCTTATAGGAATTCAAGGACAAGAAAAATGGTTGACACTGCCACAAAGGACCTCTCAAAGGACAATGCACTGGGATGGTTGCCAGTGAAAATCTTACTAGAATATTCTAGCATGTGTAAACAATGGAATTCCCTCTTTTCATCTACAAAATTTCTCACTAATCATTGGGATATACACCTCCCAATAGGAAACCATGGCTTGTTTTGTGAAATAACCTGAGTTCATTGAATTGTATGGCTTACAAATTCTTCACAAACACCTAGAAAAGATTCTCCATTGCCTTCTTAAGGGAAAAATACAACAACTTCTATTCATGGAACCACAGATCAGCCAATGGTATTTTCTTGGTGACCTTTTATTTTGACGACCATGACATAATTGCCCACACTGTCTCCAATCCTCTTACATGAGCATCCTTATAACTTCCTAGAATAAATGATAGTACTATTATGGCCATGACCCTCATGGCAGGGGAGGGCCACAATGGAGACACATATAAAGTTATAGTGGTGGCAGATTTGAGGAACGAAGGGAGAGTAGAAATATATAATTCGTGTTTGAAGTTGTGGAGTACAATGAGACACCTACCACAAAATTTGAGGGAAAGCAGGATGATCCAACCAGTGAGGATTGTTATTCACGAGGATTTCTTGTACTGTAAGGCTAGGGATGTAAATTGTTTGAGGCACGACATCATATCTTTCAACATTCAAAATGAGACATCCATTTTCACGCCATTGTCGTTAGAGGATGTGGAGATCCATTTTCATGTCATTGTCGTTAGAGGATGTGGATGATGTGGTTGACATATATGTGGAGGATGTTGGTGATGCATTGGAGGATGTGGTTGATACGTTGGAGGATGTGGCTGATATGTTGAAGGATGTGGCTGATACAGATGTGGAGGATTTGACTGACACATTATAGGATGTTTCTGATACATTGCAAGATGTGGAGGATGTGGCTGATACATTGCAGGATGTGGAGGATGTGGTTGATATGTTTGAGGATGTGGAGGATTTGGCTGACACGTTCGAGGATGTTGTTGATACGTTTGAGGATATGGCTGATGCATTAGAGGATGTGGATGATGGGGCTTATAGAGATGTAGATGATGTGTTAGAATATGTGGCTAATATGAGCATGTTGTTGTTGGAGGATGTGGATGATGTGGTTGATATGAACATGTTGTCATTAGAGGATGTGGATCATGCGAACATGCAACATCATCTATTCAATTATGGGTCATTATAAGAAAGGAAGAAATGTATTATGATAAATTAATGTTTCATTTTAAAGGAATGAGGGATTTGGTGTACATCACATATGGGTGTGCTAATGAGGTGCTTGTTTATATTTTAAGTGAAAATGTGTGGATATGGATTCCTAGATGGCTTCCAATGAATAGGCATCGATATTTTGCATCTATTTTTTCCTTTGAACCTAGACTTGATATGAAGGTCGAATAGATCAATGATTTCCTTTTTCACATCGAGCATTTCCTACAATTTGTTCTTGCTATTAGATAGATTATCTATTTACCACTATTTTAAAAGTTCATATATGTACTCTATTAGTCATTTAAGGTATGAAAATAACTATTTGATTTAATTAGTATCTTAATATTTATTTTTGAGATGAACAATTTAGCAAATTAATATGCTTCAAGTAAATCACTAATTTAGCAAATTAATTAGCCCATTTTAAATGAGTGAATAAAAGTCTCATTCATGTTAAAATGTGTGTTTTTCCTTAGTAGAGAGGAAAAATCTTTCAACGATCTCTTCGAGCATGGGACCCATTTATGAGGTACTACTATTGAATGAAAGTCGTAGAGATTCCAACTTCATTCATTAATGGGGTCTAAAATTGTAAAAAATGGAGTCAATATATTATTATAAGTATCATGGGGAGTTGTGGGCTATGTGGGGTTTATAGGTATTGGCGGAGATAAAAATGGGTATCTAGTAGAAATGGTGTTTTTTAATTTGAAATATTTTTGGGGAGGGAGGTTTGACAAAAGGATTTTGGGAGGCATTTATTAATATTTGTTGAAATTAGAGGTATTAGAGGAAATGGAATTTGTAGTGATATCCACATTTAATACAAATAAAATGGTGGATTTTCCCAAAATATTCCAAATTATGACTTAAATATCATGATGTCTAGGGCATGATTTCTTTGCTTTAGAAAAAAGAAACAAAAAAGTTAAGGAGTAGAATTTATCACACATAACCTCTTCCAATGTAACAATATTTCTCTTCCATGACCCCTTGAGTTTCCTTAGACAATCCAAAACCTACAATAAAACCACCAATATACATTACGAACATTCCACCACACTTTCAACAAAGTTGTACATCCATTCTACAAAGATTAGACAAAGATAAAAGAAATTTCTTTCCAAATAATGGGAGCACTTCCAACTCACACCTTACAAATGGAGAGAGAAAACCCTTATATAGGTTTGATCTCAACTCCTAAAATATGAACTGTTTTCTTATATCCACAATTTACTCAAAAACCTCTCTCAAAATAACATTAAGTGGTTCATATGAATTTCCCCTCCTGGAAAAATAAATAAAATAATGATTGCTCCTAGCCACCTCCCATGAAAGTCAAATAAATAATATAATAATGAGATTGGTTATATAAAATGGATTCTCCAAGGTGGATGCCTCCTTATCCTTAGCTAAGAATTTTTGTTGAGTTATGAATCTCATGAATTAATGTGCAAAGTGGTTATGGTCACCCAAAAATTGGATTATCCTCAAGAATTGTGCAAATACCAATCTTTAAAGCTCCCAAAAATTGGATTGTCCTCGAGGATT
This sequence comes from Picea mariana, assembly GCA_032191745.1. Classification (NCBI taxonomy): domain Eukaryota; kingdom Viridiplantae; phylum Streptophyta; class Pinopsida; order Pinales; family Pinaceae; genus Picea; species Picea mariana. The sequence goes on along the minus strand of JASDQU010012874.1, from coordinate 119,320 downwards.
GTGCAAATACCAATCTTTAAACATGATCGTTTGACCAATCATGCCACAATTCATGCATTCAAACTAGACCATAGGATCATGTCTCCTCGTATGGGCTTTGTAATGGATTGAATGATGTGATAAATGCCATTGGTTTCCTTAATTCCAAGGTGTTAACTCTTATAGTTAAAAGAATCCTTACCATGTCAAACACCCTCCTTTAAATTTGTGTTGAATGGGAAATCCACCACTTTATGTAGTGTTTTAAACCTTTTACCCATCTTTCTTTAATTTTCTATGATCAGAGTCGGCCTTCCTCTATGGAGTGCTCTACATTATTGATACACGCACCCTTTGAATATAAATAAATTAAAATCTAGGGTTTTCATTTCTTGATAATACCTTAACCATGATAAAAGAAAACAACCTTTAAAAAATAAGGGAGTGCTCTAGGATTTCCAGTACATAGCCTTGAAGTAGGATGATGAACCACACCCATGAATTGACTATAGGAATTTTATAAAATTCGCCTTCTATTATTCTCTCCATACATGTAAGAAACTTGTTTTCATTCTTTCTCACAAGTAACTGAAGTAGAAAGAGTTGCATTATTGAGTGTTTGGAAAATTCCTTCCAACACAATAAGTAAATGGGAGGACAAAACATTGAATTCAAAATATGTCCCAAGGATGACTTCCACCCCTCATTTACACATATCCTTAGAATTTGTGCATCTTACAATATCTATTAGAGAAACAAGAATTTCAATTTCCATTTCCTTTGGAGTGTGCCAACATGCCTAAATGTCACCCTGAAAATTATATTATGTGATGAAAATCACAAGTTTGCCTCTCATACAATATGAGGGGTAAAAATTATCATTATAAACCTTGTAATGGCATCCATATTATACTTGTGGGTTGAAGATTCAATTTACAGAGCTTGTTTTCTGGTTTCAAACCCTATGCATGGTCCATGAACCCCACATCCATATTTTAATCCCCAAGACATTGGTTTTTATCCTTGGACCATGGGTAGAGTCTGAAGAACCATCTATTGTATAAAAAATCATAATGGTTTCCATATAAAAAAGGATAAGCCCTTGAGATCCATCCTTGGTGAAAAAAATATCCTAATGGCGTATGTATCCCACTCGGTGGCTAAAGATTCCCTCTAAATACATGTGTAATGGCTCAAGACCTATGTTTGTGCCATGAGCCATGGAATTTTAATTTAGGTCCTACGGACCTTCTTTTCCCTACTTGGTTAAGACCCCAATATCCTTATGTAGTATGTAAAACCCCCTATAGGTTCCCATATCCCATTCAAATATCCCTTTTATAGGACTTATGTGGTGCTTTGAGGATATGTTCATGGACCAAATCCTTAAAATATTTATATACAACTTGAGGACCTTTATTTACTCTTCTTACCTACCCATACTTGGTGCAAAAAACTTCCTAAAAACACCCATATGAATCCAAGTATCCCCTCTAAAAGTCCTCTATAATGGTTCAAGGACTTGTTTCATGGCTCACGAACCATAAAAACATCATTTAGGTCCTAATGCCATTTAGTTTCCATCATGACCATGGTTAAGGTCTCGAAACACACCTATTGTGTATAAATAGTTCTAATTGTTCCCATATATCATTCATAGGCCAAATAGTATTATCCCTAGAAGACTAATTTGTATCATATGGCTCTTCATTTCCTTCATTGACCACGGTCGAGGACTCAAGACCTATGCCTAGTAAATAAAATGTCTTAATGATGCACATATCCCACCAAAAGGCCAAAGTTTTAGGTTTTCATGGTGGTTTGAGGCCTGGTTCAAGGACCAAGGGCCTAAAATCTTCATTAGGGGATAAAAAATCAAGAACCATCTCTTATGTGCAAATCCTCCTAATGATACCCATATTCCACTCAAAGATAAGAGTACGTTCTAAAGGGAATTTTGTGGCAGTTTGGGAAATATTTCATGTCTCATAAGGCCTATAAGATTAAATTATAGGTGAATGACCTTTTTTTCCTCCCCCAATCATGATCAAGGCCCTAAGACCCATGTCCACTATAGAAAAACTTCTAATGACCACCCCATCCCACTCATATGTAGAAGATCCCTTTTAGAGGTCCCATCTTGTACTTCAAGGCCTTGGTCATGGGTCCATTAGCCCACTTCCCCAACTATGGTCAAGGACCTAAAATCCCTCCCAAGTTCATAAACCATTTTAATGATACCCATATCTCATTCGAAGGAAAATGATGCCCTATTGAGGACATGCTATGTGGTTTATGGAATTATTTATGCCCCGTGATCCTTGAGACACCCATATTGCACAAGAATTCCCAATGGCACCCATATTCCACATGGAGACCAAAGATCACCTTTCTAATACCTATGTTGTGGATTGAGGTCATGTTCATGTCCAATGAGCCTTAGAGATCCATTTATGGTGTAAGGCCCTTAATTTCCTCCCTTAACTATGTTAAAGACTAGGAGACCCATCCCTAGTATGAAAAAGCTCATGGTAATGCATATAGTAGACTTGCATTCCAAATATTCACTTTAAGGTTATATGTTGTGGCTTGTGGCCTTGATCATGGCCCATTAGTTCAAGAAAATTAATTTAGTGCATATTTACCTCAATTTTTTCTCCAACCATGGT
>JASDQU010012874.1:95033-116622 GCA_032191745.1 Picea mariana | reverse complement strand
GGAGAGTTTATGTCAAGAGACTTCAAGGAATTCTGCGATGAGCATGGGATCAAGAGAGAGTACACAATACCAAGAACTCCACAACAAAATGGAGTAGTTGAAAGGCAAAACAGAACAGTGCAGGAAATGGCCAGGTCAATGATGAATGAGAAAAACATTGGTCAAACCTACTGGGCAGAAGCAATACACACAGTAGTCCATGTGCTTAACAAGGCTCACCTCAGACCACAAAGTGACAAAACACCTTATGAATTATGGTTTGGAAGACCTGCCTCAATCAAACACTTCAGAGTATTTGGGAGTAAATGCTACATAAAGAATAATGATGAAAACCTCGACAAATATGATGACAGGGAAGATGAAGGTATTTTCTTAGGGTATTCTACAAACAGTAAAGGATACAGATGCTATAATAAGAGGCTCCATAAAATGGTTGACTGTATTGATGTAAAAATTGATGAAGGAATCCCAACAAGAGAGGTGTATGGTAATGAGACCTCTACAAAAGACACAGCTAAAGCTGAAGATGAACAGGTCCAAGAATCAGAAAACGGAGACTCTGAATCAGATGAAGACTCAAATCAACAGCCAACTACAAATCCCTCCTCCAGAATCATTCAAAAGAATCATCTTGCAAGTCAGATAATTGGAGAAAAAGACAAAGGGATACAAACCAGGAGAAAGCTAATCAAAACCACCGAACAATCTCATATAGCTCACATATCCATGCTGGAACCCAAGAATTTTAATGAAGCCGGCACAGATGATCACTGGGTTAAAGCAATGAATGAAGAACTTGATCAGATTGAGAAAAACAATACATGGGAGATGGTTCAAAGACCTGAAGATAAAAACGTCATTGGCTCCAAATGGATCTTTAAGAATAAGTTGAATGAGAAAGGACAAGTTATCAGGAACAAAGCGAGGTTAGTCTGTAAAGGCTATGCTCAGATAGAAGGACTGGATTTTGATGAAACATTTGCGCCCGTAGCAAGATTAGAAGCTATCGGAATGTTTCTTTCCTGTGCTTGTCATAAAAGGTTTAAAGTCTACCAGATGGATGTCAGGTCACCCTTTCTCAATGGAGATTTTAGTGAAGAAGTCTATATGGAACAACCAGAGGTTTTCAAATTGTCTGATAACCCTGACTTAGTATGCAAGTTGAAGAAAGATTTATATGGTTTAAAACAAGCCCCTCGAGCCTGGTATCATAGACTGGATACGTATCTCAAAGACAAAGCGTTCAAGAGAGGAACAACTGACAGCNTGGTATCACAGACTGGATACGTATCTCAAAGACAAAGCGTTCAAGAGAGGAACAACTGACAGCAATATGTATCTTAAGACAGAGGATAATGATTTGCTCATAGTATTGGTCTATGTAGATGACATCATCTTTGGATGTAATAAGGACTCACTGGTACAATGGTTTTCTTCTACCATGGAATCTGAATTTGAAATGTCTATGATAGGAGAAATGTCATTTTTCCTTGGTCTACAAATTACTCAGAGGCCCAATGGGATCTTCATTTCTCAAGGAAAATATTTAAGAGAAATGATGAAAAGGTTTCAAATGGAAGATTCTAAGCCTGTGGGTACACCTATGGTAACTGGATGTAAATTAAGCAAGGATGATGATTCACCTGATGTTGATCAAAGCTCATATCGATCAATGATAGGAAGCCTGTTGTACATCACAGCATCTCGCCCAGACACAATGCATGCTATCGAAATGGTAGGAAGATATCAGGCGGCTCCTAAACAGAGTCATTTGCAAGCTGTCAAAAGGATATTTAGGTACTTAAAAGAAACAATGAATTATGGTCTGTGGTATCCCAAAAATCAAAGTCTTCAATTGACTACTTATTCAGATGCAGATTGGGAAAATTGTGTTGATGAGAGAAAAAGAACTAGTGGAGGAGCATTCTTCTTGGGTAACTCCTTAGTATCCTGGCTTAGTAAAAAGCAAGGTTCCATCTCTCTATCAACCACAGAAGCAGAGTACATTGTTGCTACTACCTATTGCACATAGGTATTATGGATGATTCAAACACTTGCAGACTTAGAGGTAAAATATACTGCACCGATCCCAATTCATTGTGATAACACGAGTGCCATCAGTGTGTCTAAAAATCTTGTCTTCCATTCCAAGACAAAACATATTCCCATAAAATATCATTTTCTGAGAGAACATGTCACCAATCAGATTGTTCAGGTCCAATACATTCCCACTACAGAACAAATTGCAGACATCTTTACTAAACCCCTAGCCAAGACACCGTTTGAATATCTCAGACAGAAGCTGGGTGTCATTTCATTTCACACCTAAAAGAGTCCATATTTTTAGGGGGAGACTTCTATTGTTTGATTATCTAATGCCTCCTAAATTTACTGCAATAGCTCAGGGGGAGCATGTCTCTTCTTTGACATTGATGTCAAAGGGGGAGAAAAGAATTCATGGGTGCAGTAGTTGCCATCAATGCCAAAGGGGGAGATTGTTGGCAAATGTTTAACAGGTAGTATGCTAGTATGCTTGTCATTGATGGCAAGTACAAACAGTGGAGATGGTAGGATAAGGAGGATAAAATCCCTTGGGGATTCGAACATGAAATATCAGGAGAAACAGTGTTGAGGAAAACGCGCGCAGCAAGGCTCAAGGATCCACAGCGGAGGAGAAGGAAGACAGAGATCCACAGCCATTGGATCTCATTCAGAAATCTCGTCAGCCGTCAGATCGGACCAGAGCTACACGAGATTTACCATCGGGAAATGCCAAGGTGAAATCCCGACAAAACGTCGACCGTCAGATCTGATTATAGACAAGAAAAGCGCACGGAAAAGGAGGACAGATCTCAAACATTAGATCCAAGCACAGGACCCGACCACCGTTGGATCGAGGAGAACCTGCACGGTCTTTAAAGTGAAAGGAGGTTTGGCTGCGGTCATGGGGATAACGGTCATATGGACCAGGAGCCTAGCCATCGGAGTTTCGAGAATCGCGAGTTGGATGTGTCAAAGTTCATTGACATCACAAACCCCAAAATCACGATGAGTGAAAACCTGACTAAACCTGAACCGTCAAATCAAGATATGATCTAGACCATCGACTCGACCCACATCAACAGACCACGTCAGCTAAGCGACACGTGGCACAACCAGGTGGTGACAAGTGTCAGACTGATTCAACAATTCAGGCACATGTGGGTAACGAATCAAAGTGACACGTGGCAGTATTTAACACGTGTCAAACCACGTGTGATGTCAGTAGAGACATCGAAGATCGAGACTTTGAAATGACAAAGTCACTTGACATCGAAAGCCTCGAAATCCCGGAGGAATCGGGACTGTCCATCTGAGGGACAGGTGTTGAAGATCAAGGCGTCGTCGGCATTTTGTTCATCGGGAAATCGAGGATACCATTGACAAGAGTTTTGTGCAAGTCAGAATCACAATCCGCGAAACCCCGATGAGTGGGGGCCAGCTGTCAGCACAGCAGCGAAGGAGGACAGTGGCATAGTGGAGGCCAGTTGTCAGAGATAAGGAGTGCATCAGGATTCAGCATATCAAGAGTCCCGTTGACTTGTGCATCTTGGCATCACAAACCCCGTAGCCCCGACGGGATAAGGCTGAGGTCACAGCCCTTGGCCACATCAGCGAGAGATGGACAGATGACAAAGGACAAAGAGGAGCTGAGTCTTGTCGCACGGTCAGGTGGAGAAAGATACAGAAGGTGACACGATAGGAGTGGGGCCCTTTGTCAATACTCCACCATTCCGGACCCCCCCCTGTATTAAATATAAAAAGGCAAGGGGGGTCCAGAATCACATGAGAGTCATTGATCTGAACACTTTAATCCTGACCGCTCAAAAGATGTGCACCCAATTCCGGACCCCCCCCCCCTCCGCTTAAAGATAGAATGGCAAGGGGGCTCCGGAATCGAATCCAGACCGTAGATCTAAGAGCACAAATACTGACCGTCTAGATTTTCTCACCGCATATCCAACGATGTAAATGAATTTAAACAAAATCGGAGGGCTACTAAGGCATGACTTAGTGAGACTGCCAGAAACCATTGATGACGTCTGCTAGAGAAGTCGAAGAGACCGCTGAGTGATCACCAGAAGAGATGAAGAGCTCCAAGCTTCGTCCAAGTGAAGAAAGACTACCCTTAGAAGGAATTGACAGATGGATGAGCGTGGAAGCCTGTAACTAAAATAGAGAAGGTGAGCTCGACTGTCACAGAGAAGACGAAGAATCTCAACTGCCAGAGAGACTGATGAATCTCAACATAACATCCAGTAATGTTGAACGCGTGGGAAAACGGCCAGAGAAGATGAAGAGTCACGATGATAATCAGACAGAACACTCGAGAGGTGGAGGATAACAGTGCAGAGTCAGCATGTAGAGGCATTGCGAACACTGCATGCACAAAGTGCACAGAAGCTATAAATACACGGTACAGAGAAAAGATTTGGTTGTTGTTGCTGCTGGAATTTGTGGTTGCTATTGGCCGCTGTTGTTGCCATTGGAGGTTGTTGTGATTGTTGTTGGTGAAGATAATTCATGGTTGAAGAAGGATCAGAGTGCAGCAGTTGAAGAGAAAAGAAGAGGAACTGTGCGGTGACTGGGCATAGTGCACAGATCAACGAAATGCAGCAGAACAGTAATAAGTCAGGTAAGCCATCGTTGAACATCATATCACTATTATAAATTCAGTAGAAAAGATTTATATTTCAGGGTGGTTGGGAGGAGCTAGGGAGGACTGGTGTCCTCAAAGGTTCAGGTGGGTGCTTGAACATAGGGAGTTGGTGATTCCTTCTAGTTGATGCTAGAAAAACCAAGGAGTTGGTGCTTCCTTCTATTGGGTGCTAGAGAAAACAGGGAGTCGGTGCTTCTTTCTAGTGGGTGCTAGAGAAAACAGAGAGTTGGTGCTCTCAGCAAGTTGCAACTTACAAAACTGAGGTTGTAGCCTCACTATGAGTTAGTGCTCATATGTATGATACTGTAAAGATTGTAACCATTACTTATCATATAAAGAAAAAGAGGTTTTTACCCTGCATGGGTTTCCTCGGGAAATATCTGTCTCTTTGTTTCTCATATATGTGAATGATGCTGAAAGTACCATTGTTTATTTCTCTACATTATTGTGATCATCATTTAGTGTCTCTACAATGAGTTTAAAAGAACCAAAATTGTTTAAGCACGGTAACAACTGATTCACCCCCCCTCTCAGTTGTCCAACACAAATCCTCCTAATGATACCCATATTCCACTCAAAGATAAGAGTACGTTCTAAAGGGAATTTTGTGGAAGTTTGGGAAATATTTCATGTCTCATAAGACCTATAAGATTAAATTATAGGTGAATGACCTTTTTTTCCTCCCCCAATCATGATCAAGGCCCTAAGACCCATGTCCACTATATAAAAACTTCTAATGACCACCCCATCCCACTCATATGTAGAAGATCCCTTTTAGAGGTCCCATCTTATACTTCAAGGCCTTGGTCATGGGTCCATTAGCCCACTTCCCCAACTATGGTAAAGGACCTAAAATCCCTCCCAAGTGCATAAACCATTTTAATGATACCCATATCTCATTCGAAGGAAAATGATGCCCTATTGAGGACATGCTATGTGGTTTATGGAATTATTTATGCCCGTGATCCTTGAGACACCCATATTGCACAAGAATTCCCAATGGCACCCATATTCCACATGGAGACCAAAGATCACCTTTCTAATACCTATGTTGTGGATTGAGGTCATGTTCATGTCCAATGAGCCTTAGAGATCCATTTATGGTGTAAGGCCCTTAATTTCCCCCCTTAACTATGTTAAAGACTAGGAGACCCATCCCTAGTATGAAAAATCTCATGGTAATGCATATAGTAGACTTGCATTCCAAATATTCACTTTAAGGTTATATATTGTGGCTTGTGGCCTTGATCATGGCCCATTAGTTCAAGAAAATTAATTTAGTGCATATTTACCTCAATTTTTTCTCCAACCATGGTCGAGATCCATGTTTTCTAGTTTGAGGCCTTGTTCATGACCCTTGGTCCCTTGAAGATTAATCTAGGGTCTAAGGGCCCTTTTTTACTCCCATTCCCAATCACAATTCTGCAAGACACACCCCTACTATCCATGTGATTATAAGAGAATCCATATTCCATTTGAAGGCCAAATATCCCCTTTGGATGGCAYGTGTGGTTATTTAAATCCTTGTTCATGGCCCATGATCCATATAAGGTTCATTTTAATTCCAAATCCTTGTGTTTCCTCCCCTTACAATGGAAAAGTCCCCAAAACCTATCCCTCGTGTGCAAAACCTCTTAAGAGCACACATATTACCATTGGAGACCAAATATCACTATTAGAAAAGTGGTGGTTTGAAGCATAAATCATGGCCTAAACATTCATTTGTTGTATGTTTGAAAAATAACAATTATGTATTCAAAAACATAAAACATCATAAGATAAACATGTATATATCTTCAACACCTTTCCATTCAATTAAAAAATCTCCAAAAAAATATGCCCAAGTAGAAAGTTATGGAAAAATTACTAAAATATTTTTATATTAAAATAACATGCATATGTTTTAGAATGTGTGTATCTTCTTAACACATGTGCATTCCTATAATTGTGCATGCTTATTTGGAAAGCTTCCATAAAACATGCATGCATTCTTGTGCATGATTATTTGGTAAAATTGGTGGTGACCTATGTGGGATTTTGGAAAGTATCAAGGCTAATGCAAAAATAATGCATGCATGTTCTTACATGAGTGTGTTCCTAACCTCCCCATTACTTTTTTTACCATCAACTTTGTGTCGGCATAAAATAAAATTTATTTCAACAATATTTACTAAAAATGCAATTTTAAATTGATGAAATCAATGATTAATGACAAATATTTTGCATACATAAATCCATCCATTTAAAATAATTCATATTAAATTTTAAATTCAAAATAATTAATACTAAATTCTAAAGCAAAACTATGAAGAAAATAAACAATTTATGGAAGTTTAAATTATTAACCTTTCAAATTGAGAAAGGGTTCCATGAAAATCAAATTTTAAATCCAATAAGGTTGTATGAGAACATTATTTCCAAGTTCAAAAAAACTGAGGGATGGTCGAAAGAGATTAACTACAATATTGGAGTCAAGAAAGGTTGTCCCTTGTCCCCTACCCTTTTTGGTATATACGTTGACAAGTTAGAATATTGATTGGAAGAAGAAGGTTGTGTCAGCCCCACTCTCACTGGTATAGTCATCAATAATCTTCTTTATGCCGATCATATCGTTTTTATGACCAGGAGTCCCCACGATATTGAAAATAATCTAATAATTCTCAAGGAATTTTGCTCCAATATGGGTATGAATTTTAATACTAACAAGACTAAGGTCATGATCACTAAATACAATAAGATCACTTATGATCTACCTTCTTATATGACAACAACAACTTGGAGGATGTTGTCAGATAGTTGGCTTAGGTTGATGGATAGTTGGTATGGATTGTTGGTTGTCATTGATGTCAACTATTGGAGAGTGATATTGTAGATTGATGTCAACCCTTAGTGATTTATGTCAACCCCTTAGTGATTGATGTCAACCCTTGGAGAAAGTCTGGTAGAGAATTCTGGTAGCACAAGGTTTGGGTAATGGACCCAAGTTTGTTTGATGTAAAGATGACTCATTATTGTCTTGTCATGATTGATAATAAGTACAAATGGATGAAATCAAAAGTGGTCCCCTTATGGTGAAATCCCTCATAGGAAGACACTTTGTGGATTGAGTTATCCTAGAAGTATGGTTTCTAATGTCCCCACTTTGGGACATTGTTACATTACAAAGGGTTATGATGACCAGAGTAGCCAGATGGAGGTTATAGCGAGTACAAAAATTATTCAGAGGTATTTTGGGGTTTGATTTGCATCGCTCATGCCATTTCATCATTATGATTGATTCCACACTGGTTGGCTTTGATTCCGTTGCATTCTGATGATTTCCATGATTTTGACTATTTTGAGCTATAAGTTAATTAAATTCATTAAAGAGGTCATTTTGGGAACAATACTTGGAGGAATCTCTTAGTGTAAGAGCTCATTGGAATTGGGAGGAACATGACTACAGGATAGGATGATGATAAGTGACTTTCAGTGGCCAGGGAAGCCACTAGGAGAGATAAGCCTCTTTTCAGAGGTAAAAAGGTTAATTAATTAATTAAAGTGATTTAATTAATTAATTAATAATTAATAAATGAAAGTCAATTTGGAGGGACAAGGTGAGAAGGAAGTATAAATGTGAGGCAAGGGCCTATATTATCTCATTCATGTATGATTATCATTTTGATATTTGGCTTCTAGCTAGAGAGCCCATACCTTGGGGGTTTTGAGGGTTTTGACTTAACAAACCATATAGGATGGTTCGGTGGTGAAAGATTCCACCTAGCTTGTCCCAATCTTGGTCTTAGGGATGTAATACTCCCCCACACCATTCTAATTTGGGTCTACTCAGTGGAGGGTTCTACAGCAGCCACAGGCACATGAAGAGAGGGAGGGCACACCATTGGGGGTTTCCATCAAGTGGGGTGCACCATCCATTGAGGGAAGTTTGTTGCAGGTGATTGACAGGGATTTTGGAGCTTCTAGCATATTGGTTTTCATTTCAGGGTCTTGGACATTAGATCTAGTCCATTCAGGAGGATTTTTATGTGCCATTTGATTTATTAGATGCATGGGACAAAATGGAGGAGAGGAGAACACTTCATAAAGTGATTTCAGCCATTTGGTAGATTAGATATTCATAATTTCTCTTGGGACTTCACCAGGGAGGTAACCAAGTGTTGGCACAAGGGAAGACCCAAGGTTCAATGCTTAAGAGAGCACCAAGAGATCCCTAACTACCAGACCTTTCGACAACACCTGCGAAGTAGAATAAATATCACCTGCGGTAGAGGCAGGGGTGGTTGCAAGACTTAGGTGTTTGCAACCTTAGATGGGACACAGATCTGTGATTATATTACTTATAGAGAACATAGCACTGATCATTCGTCAATATTCAACCCTTACTATACTTCACAGATAACACAGATCATTGCTACATTTACTTAGATCTAAGGTATCTCATCACTTAGCAACAATAAAGTAGATAAGATCTGATAAATCAGCACTAAGAACCTTCATACATGTAATATCTAACATTCACACACCTCTAAGAAGCACAAAGCATAAGTATATCTATCTAAATATATCAAAACACTTAGCAAAAGAAGGGATAAACACATCAAGTTGAAGCACAAAGAATAACACACAGATTTACATGGTTCACCCCCACCCTAGGGCTACGTCCACCAACTCTTCTTCTTTATTATTTTCTTCAATCGGTTATAGCACAGAGCCACCAAAACCCTACTTCACACAAGACAGAAGATTTGTGCAGCTCTCTAGAACCTTATTCCTTTCATTACAACACAAAACCTTTTCCAACTTCCTACAATGACTAGCACTTAGCCCTACAAGTCTCATATAGGCACAAAGAACTTATAGACCTTACTTGCAGTTAGCATACATCAGATATATGTTTCTCTATCCTCTATCTCACTAACTTACTATTTATACATACAAAATAGGCCTAAGCATGGGTGAAACCCATGGGCCAATATCCCAATCCTGGTACATATTCCCCAAAACCCAAAATGGACCCAAAAGTGGGCCAAGATCCCATGATCTCCGCTTCATCTTGCGCTCCTCCTTCGACTGATGTCGAAGTCCCAAAAATGGTCAAACATGACCAAGTATCTCCCAAAACTTGTTCAAGGGCCAACAGGCCCCCAACACTCACTTGTGACTCGTCCTGAGTCACTCTGGCTTGAGCAATATTGCCTCGAATGCTTCAATATTGGCTTGAGATGCTTCGACCTACTATTGTGATGTGTCCTCTTGCTCGAAAAAATCCTAGATGAGTGTGTCATTGACGGGTCCCTCTAGGCATTGTTCTGCCAAACTCACAACCTATTCTAGATCTGCTTCTTGGCTCTCAACCTCTGTGAACAACTGACATGCCTTATCTTGCACCAGTTGAAGTCGTTGATTCACGTCCATCACTTTGCGCTGGATTATATGGATATGCTATTAGGCCATGAGCTACTCATGAGATCTCTTCATTATTTCTATGGGTGATATGGCCTTCAGCTGTGTCTATCGCTTTTCATCTTCATACTTCACCTCCTGGAGCTGTGACTCCAATTTATATAACTCTGGTTTCTCGGTGAGGTTCTCATATGTCTAGGTGTTGTGGCTACTCAGCTGCTTTCACTCCAGAGAAAGAGCTTTCAGTTTTTTAACTATGTTGTAGGAATTTATTTGTCTTTGGTCTCTGATATCATACAGTGTCTCAAGTACTGTGTGAAGCTCTAGATCTACAATGCGTTGTTGTAGTTTCTGGATCACATCTTCAAGTTGTTCCACCTGCTATGGGATTATTTCTTCGATATGTACCTTAATGACTGCCACAGAGAAAAGTGCTCTATTGATCGCTTCCTTTACCTCTAGTTGCTCCACCAACAATTGTTCCTTTCCTTGTTGTAGTTGTGCTTTCTCATCATTCCATTTTTCTTGGAGAGCACTCTTTTCTTATTCTGCAGCATTGCGTTGTTCTACAAGTACTCCATGAACTTGTGTCAAAGCCTGGATCGCTTTCTCTGCTTCATCTTGTGCTTTTTGAAGTCAATACTCGACTAAATCCATGATTTGGTGGAGTTGAGCTGGCTCATATCCTAATTTTGGTGTTTCGCCTGACAGTGGCGCAGTGGAGACTGCACGCTTCAATTGAAGTGATTGTTGCACTCCTTGAAGATCTATCTCGATATGTTAGGGTCCTAACCCACACATAGGTAGAGAAATATATTCGTATGTAGTAAAGGTCAATATTAATAAGGCCTTTCAATAAAATAGAATAAGGCAGATATAAGAAGACCTAATAGAAGCTTTCACTTCTAGAAGGATCTTCCTCTAGATGCTTCTCTTTATAGACATATTTAGTATAAACAAGGGTTGAGGGTATGAAAAACCATAGCTTGGAGATTATTGTAACAGAGTGTTGCTCGACTGGAGGTTTCCCCCTCAAAGAGGCCCATGAACATTGTTTTCTGAATCAAAGTGTTATTTATGTTGTTGTTCTTATATCATTTATGTGTTATTGTGGAGATTATGTTGGTTATATTGTTGTTATTCTGCCATTTCTAGCATTTTATTTATGTTCTGCATACTTTTTATATCTGGTATATTACAAGTGGTATCAGAGCACTTTCCTTGGCAAAAATTGTGGGAATTTTTTTTCAAGGTAGAGATGTATTCTGACGTCTTTAAGCCAAAGAGATCTGTCATTACCCACATAAACCCACGGTTGAGGGATTCATACATGCAGGAAATACAAGTGGTTCTTAAGCGCACATCTGTTGGCCACCCTTGCAACCCCTGTTGGTACCCCTTTGAGTGGTAGTGCATCAGAAAACACATGTTTACGGATCGACCTAGATTTTTTGAAGCCCTCTTTAGATAAACCGATCGGTCACCTGACTGCTATAGTGTCACCGAGAACAACACTCGAGAAGATAATCTCTAGTACCTAGGTAGTCAGGTAGTACGTCTAAGGGTACAGTCTATCCTCCTTAGTTAGTGACATGAGATATTGGGCCGAGTACTACTATTGGACCACGCATGTATATCAAAGAGATATAGAATAGGGAAAACCCTTGTCTATAGAACCCTTGAATACCCAACCCTTGGGGGAAAGAAACATAAAAAAATTAAAACAGACAAGATCTATTGCTGCGCAACTGTGTTCGGGTTTCCAATTAAATACACATTTCTTTTTGGTTAAGCATTTGGGGATTTCATCGCTGCAATATTCTTCAGACCGGAGTATAACTCCGTAGGTGGAAAAAAAAAAAGTCTGGAAATTTTTTCACCATTATTTGAGACCTATTCCATTGGATTCATCTCTTCACCGTTATCACATTCATCCATACCATTTTTTAGCCAAATTTTTGACCCCACTCTCCCCTTTTCAGCTCACCCATCCTCATGGCCCATACCCGTAGACAAGAATTGGAAGCTCGCTTCAACACCTTGCAATATGGTTTCCTTAAGACCCTAAAATAAGTGAAACAACTTAGTGCTATTGTTTCCTCCATCGATACATCCATAAATACAACCATAAATACATCCATACAGTCCTCAATGGAGGAAGTCAAACAAGAACTGACCACCTAGCTTGAATATGTCTTTGCATCTCTCTGCACCAAACTAAAGATCCCTATAGATGACCCTTTCTCTGGCGCACCTCCAAATACTAAAGGTTAACATTCCTCCCATTCCCATACCTTTCAGCACCATCACTATCAACATGACATATGCCTTCTGTGGGTGGATGTGACCAAATTTCATGGCTCGGACCCCACTGGTTGGGTCACCTAAATGGAACATTATTTCTCTTTATATGGCATTACAAATGACTTGGCCAAACTCTGGTATGGTGTTCGCCATGTAGATTAAGAACGTTGGCAATGGTGGCAATGGAGAAAAACTTCCTGTCAAGGGTATATTGCTTGGACCCAATTTGTGACTGAGCTTTATGAACGCTTTGACACTGACACCAACCATTTGGGCTGTTTGACAAAGTTGAAACAAGAAGGAACAGTAGAAGACTTCATAGCTTCCTTTGAGCTCCTGGATTTTCGAATAGAGGTCATGACTGATGCTTTCTTTCGAGAGTGTTTTATCAGTAGCCTCAAGGATGAGATTCAGGCCCATGCCTTCATGGCTTGACCTTTGACTTGGGTGGAGGCTACTAAAAAAGATAAAGAAGCACAACAGGTTGTATCCTCTCAAAACTGTAAACCCTCCTTTATCCCTCACCCTAAACCCATAAATCCCACTACTCTGTCTTCCCCATTAAAGATCCAAAAATTGACCAGGGATGAAATGGTTGAATGCCAACTCAAAGGCCTTTGTTATAATTGTGATGACAAATATTTCCTAGGCCACAAGTGTAAGGAACAAAATCTTTTGATGGCCATCTCTGAGGATATTTCGAAAGAGGATGTTGAAACTCCCCTTGTGCCTGAGTCACTTGAAATCACTGACATAACCCCTCCCTCAGACCCTCCCGAAGTGGAACCGATCATTTCCCTCAATTCTCTCACTGGCTTCTCCCTCCCCCAAACCCTCAAGTTAATCGGTTACATCAAGCATAAGAAGGTCATCATTCTGGTTGATAGTGGAAGCACCCATAATTTTATTCATCGTCGCATTGCCCAAGAAACTCATTGCTACATCCATGTCATCAACAATTTCTAAATCATGATTGCCAATGGTAGTTCCATGAAATGTGGAGGGCGTTGTGAAAATGTGTGTCTCCAAATTAGTGACTACCACCTAAAATATCATATGATTGCTATCGACATGGGCGATTGTGACATAGTGTTGGGTGCAGACTGGCTAAGGACTTTAGGTCCCATTCTCATGGATTTTAAGGAATTAACCATGCAATTCGACCAAGAAGGCCACCAATATAAATTCGAAGGCATCACTGCTGGTTCACCTAAGGTCATTAGTTCCCATCGCATGGAAAAGATGCTCAAAAAAGGTCATTCTGGTGTCATTGCCCAACTCCATGACATACAAGCAGCAAAGACACCCCCGGTGTCACAAGACCTCCAAGCCCTCCTTTCTAAACACCAAATGGTATTTTCCACCCCCCAAGGACTCCCTCTTTCCCGCGGTGTTCATGATCATTCCATTCCCCTTGTACCTAGAAGCCTTCCTCCCAATATCTGTCTGTATCGCCACCCCTTTTTCACAAAAAAATGAAATTGAGAAAATGGTCCAAGAAATCCTTACTACAGGCATTATCCACCCTAGTATGAGCCCTTACTCTTCTCCTGTAGTCATGGTCCTGAAGAAAGAAGGTTTTTGGAGAATGTTTCCTGACTTCCGTGCCCTCAACAAACTGACCATTAAAGACAAATTTCCCATTCCTGTCATTGATGACCTCCTGGATGAATTGAGTGGCTCCCAATTCTTTACTAAACTTGATCTTCGCTTAAGCTATCACCAGATACGTATGAAAGAGGAAGACATTCCAAATATGACCTTTTGAACTCATGAGGGACACTATGAGTTTTTGTTCACGCCCTTTGGCTTGCGTAATGCCCCCTCCACCTTCCAAAGCCTCATGAATCATGTCTTACATCCTTTTCTCCGTCATTTTGTCTTAGTTTTATTTGATGATATCCTCATCTATAGAAAAACTTGGACAAACCATCTTACTCATGTGGATCAAGTTCTCCATCTACTCTCTCAGCACCAACTTTTCCTAAAATAGTCTAAATTTTCCTTCGGTGCCTCAGAAGTAGAATACTTGGGTCATCTGGTTAGCAAGGATGGCGTCAGGGTGGATCCAAAAAATATTGAAGCTATACAAGACTGGCCACACCCAAAGACTCTCAAAATATTGCATGGATTTTTGGGCTTAACATGGTATTATCGCAAGTTTGTTAAGAATTATGGAAAGATTGCAGCACCTCTTACTGCTCTCCTAAAAAACAACTCTTTCACTTGGAGTCCAGCCGCTGCTCAAGCTTTCCAAACCTTGAAGATGGCCATGTGTACCACTTTGGTTCTGGCCCTTACTGATTTCACAAAGACCTTTGTGTTGGAATGTGATGCCTCAGGGAAAGGAATCAGTGTTGTCATTATGCAAGAGGGTCAACCTTTGGCCTTCACCAGCAAGCAACTATCTAAAAGGAATCTGGGCAAACCCATCTATGAAAAGGAAATTTTGGCTATTCTACATGTCATTGATCTATGGCACCCTTATCTCTTGGGGCAATGTTTCCAAATTAAGACAGACCATCAAAGCCTCAAGTAATTTTTGGAGCAACGCATTTCCTCCCTGAAGCAACAAAAATGGGTGGCTAAACTCTTTGTATATGATTATGAGACAATTTACAAGAAAGGAAAAGACAATGTGGTGTTAGATGCACTGTCCCGAAAATATGAAGACAAAGGATCCCTTTTTTCTCTTTCCTTCATTGTACCAGATTGGCTCCAAGTTGTTCATCAGGAATGACTCCAAGATCCCAAAAGTTTGCATCTAATCCAACAATTGCAGACCAATGCTCCATCTCCCCCAGGGTACTCTTGGCTTTAGGATGAGCCTAGATACAAAGGCCATTTGTATTTAAGTAAAAAATCAAAGATTAAATCCACAGTACTTTCTGAGCTTCATGCTACACCCACAGTGGGGCACTTCGGGTTCACCAAAACCTATGACAAGGTCAAACATTCTTTTTTCTGGGATGGTATGAAACAGGACATCCATAATTTTGTCACTGAATGTGATGTGTGTCAACGCAACAAGGGAGAAACAGTCAATGCGTGATTCCACCTACTATTTGGAAAGATATCTCTATGGAATTTATTACTAGCTTACCCAAATCGGGAAATAAATCAGTCATCATGGTGGTTGTGAATCGCCTTTCCTAGTATGCTCATTTATATTCTCTTCAAAACCCATTTACTACATCCACGGTGACTCAATTTTTCATGGACCAAGTCTTCAAGATTCATGGCATGCCGCACTCTATTGTTTCTGATCATGACCCAACTTTCACAAGCAATTTTTGGCAAGAACTGTTCAAGCTATAGGGCACCCAATTACATCTCAGCACAGCTTATCATCCCCAGAATGATGGTCAAACAGAAGTTGTCAACAAGTGTTTGGAAACATATCTGAGGTGTTTTTCCGTTGAAAAGAAAAATCATTGGGCTCAATGGTTATCCCTAGTTGAATGCTGGTACAACAGTTCCTACCATACAACTACACGCATGACTCCTTTTGAAGTGGTATATGGATATAAGCCACCTTCAGTTCTCTCATACTTACCGGGTACCTCGAAGGTCTAGGCATTTGACCAAACACTTACATTTTGAGAGGATATTCTCTGTACCCTCAAAGAGAACTTAGTCATGGCACATAATCGCATGAAGAAACAAGAAGATCAAGGTCGCTTTGAACGTCAATTTGCAGAAGGGGATCAGGTGTTTCTACGACTGCAACCATACAAGAAAACTTACCTCAAGGCTGAGCATTGTCAGAAGCTAGTGCCCAAATTTTATGGTCCTTATACTGTTCTCAAGCGTGTGGGACAAGTCGCCTATCAGTTAGCTCTACCCAGTCATTTGAAGCTACATCTTGTTTTTCATGTTTCATGCTTAAAGAAGGTGATTGGAACTAGGTGCCAAATTCAAAGAAACCTTCCCGAGTTAGCTGAAGAAGGATCCATTTGGCTACATCCAGAAGCAGTTTTGGACCAGCATGAGCGTCGCCTGGGTCAAAGAACTATCAAGGAAGTACTAGTCCAGTGGAAATATACAACTCCAGCAGATGCCACTTGGGAACCAACTACCATTCTGCAGCAGTTTCCACATCTCAAGCCTTGAGGACAAGGTTTTTTTTAAGGGGACGGACATGTTAGGGTCCTAACCTGCACATAGGTAGATTAATATATTTGTATGTAATAAAGGTCAATATTAATAATTCCTTTCAATAAAATAGAATAAGGCGGATGTAAGAAGACCTAATAGAAGCTTATGCTTCTAGAAGGATATTCCTCTAGATGCTTCTCTTGATACACATATTTAGTATAAATAAGGTTCAAGGGTATGAAAAAGCCTAGCTTGAAGATTATTGTAACAGAGCGCTGCTCGACTGGAGGTTTCCCACTCGAAGAGGCTCGTGAACATTTCTTTCTGAAGAAAAGTGTTATTTCTACTGTTGTTCTTATATCATTTCTGTGTTATTGTGGAGATTATGCTAATTATATTACTGTTATTCTACCATTTCTATCATTTTATTTATGTTCTACATACTTTTTATATCTGGTATATTACACGATCCGACTGTACATGTCCTCTTGTTTAGTCTCTTACTTCTCTAATATCTCCATCACAACATCATTCAGAGTTGCAACTATGAAGTTGAATTCATCTGGGATCAGTGTGGTCTGCAACTTAGTCACGAGAGCTTTAGACTTCTTCTAGGAAGAAGGTTTCTGAGGTGAACCCTTCCTCTTCTTCAAAAGTTCTGCTTCATCTCTCCAATTTTTTTCGAATTCTTCTAACTCTTCTCCATCACCCTCTTTCTCTGGTGTGATGGAAGTAGTCTTCACCAAGGAACTGCTTAATTCTTTCACTTCATTGATCTTTTGTCGCATGTTAGGTCCGGGTATATCCCGTGCAATTTATGGACTGTCTACATCAGATATCTCTGCAAAGTCAGCTGGAACAAGGAGGTCCTCTGGCCATTCCTTTTTTATCTCCTCCAGATCTTCTTCTGTTAATTTATAATAGGACTATAAATTCTTCTTGTGCTCATCAACACACACTATGATGTAGAGAAAATGTATGTCTGCATTGAACTTCATCATGGGCCAAAACCTGTGGAGTGATGCGCAGTGTAGCCTGGATAACTTCTTTCAACTGATTATAATATGAATGAAACATGACATTTTATTTCCATTGTTTATTAATATCGTTCGAGTACTACAAGGTAATGAACTTCACAGCCAATGGTTCAAAGGGTTCAATGTCTAGGAAGGTTGCACCTTCCGACATTTCCCATGCAATGAATGCGATTAGTATGAGAAGCTAGCTGAAATGGAACTCATACCCTTGGTCCTGTGATTTCATGAAATCAATATCTAGATGGTTTACAAGGTATTGTGCCCAATTCATATGTACACCCTCTACGCACTTCCCGGTGAGTTCTACTACGAATCTGGTCACTTGGGTGGGCTGGTTCTTGCAAACTAATTTCCCAGCAATGAGTTGACAAGATAGGTGCACTACACCATTCTAGATAGAGGATACCTTGTATCCTCACGTTCCCTTCTCTACATCACCATACGTATCCTTTATATTTTGTGCAAGAGTGGGATTCATGGTCTTTCCGGGGTAAAAATCCTATGGTTTGGGGCCTTGCATGCTAAGCCTGATGATCCGATGGATCAAGGTTGGATCCACTATGATATGTTGGTTCAGCCATAAATATCCTCCATGGTAATATGATAACAACAACTTAACACATGCGTTTACTTCTTGATGTCGTCTTAAGTTTAGGTTATTCATCACATTAAGCAGGGTAGACTGCATGAGGTTATGGGTCCAAGGCTGGGGGATAATATTTGAATTCTTTCCTTTCATCTTGGTTATATACTTATGCGGGGCGAGCATGTTGTAAGCCTTTCTGTCACTGAGGTTGAAGTCACTAAACTTCAATGCTGCTATCTTATCCTGGTCTGTACGAACTGCGCACATCCCTTTTGGGAGGTATGTAGTGACCAAAGCATACTCAAAATCCCTAGCCATGCTGTCTCTGGTCATTGTGTCGCTCAGAGGAGGTATATACGCAGCTAATATGCTTGGAGTCAACTTGGCATTCGCAAGATCATCTCTATGCCTCATTCTCGTCTCTATCATGATTTTGGAAGTTCCTTCTCAATGAGCAGTCAATGGAGAAGCTTTGAATCCTCCTGTCAATGATGCTTGCACACCTAGAGACATCCCTATTTCTGACATGAATTTCTTGTTCTTGAGATCATTGAGTACTTCCATCATAGATTATTCAAGTGCGCTAAGCTCTTCGAACATACATGCGTGAGGTTAATAATATCAGGTTCATGATGCAATGTAGACACGACAATAATATGGAAAGCAAGAGCGTAATGATCACTGGAAAATCTTAATCAAGGTTGCGAGCTCAAATTCTTGATTTGGAAAAAGTGTTCTTCATGCATGGCGTGACAAGCTAAATAGGTGATTTGATCATGATTGACTCACAACGTTCATGACCCTCCATTTACTCTTGTTCAATTCGTTATGGCATGACCCAACGGTCTAATGATTCCTCTTGATTACTTTTCTGCCTGTTTAGAGCAGAAGTCGAATGGATATATCAGTCCAATGACTATATTGCTTCGTCATGGTAAAGTACTCTATGTCATTGTTCTGATATCTCAATGAAGCTCCAATTCTACAATTTGTCTTTCTGCGAGGTCTCTTCTAGAACCTCCTGTAACCTTTCAGTATTAGCTCTTTTCTTTCTTAACTTTCTATCCTTATTTCTAGTGAGCTTCGTCTCGGTAATTATTTTATCATTCTGAGTCTTTTCTTCTTTGTTCTTAGTTACTTCACACTGTGGAAATTTTTTCCTAGGGTTCCTGTGTAATACTTCTTCCTTATCTGGGATACATAATTCAATCTTCTGGGGATCCTCTAGTGTTTTCTTAGCCTCGACATCTGAGTTGCTAGTATTAAATATCTATGATCTGCTCTTTTGTTCCTCAATCAAGTGCATGATCCTTTTGGTCATAAAGTCTTTTAACTCTTTTTTCTTCTATTCCAAAACTTCTTCTTCCTCCTTTCGTCTGGCTTGATCTCTATCAATCCAAGGTTTTCCTATTAGCATGGTAAAAGGGCTCTGTCTTCAACAAATTTATTAATCTCAAAGTCCTCTTCTATCGAAGCTCCATTGACAGTCATAGGTATCCGGGCGAGACTTCCACATAGGTTTACTAGATTTCCTCTGAATAAACATATTCCTCCGAGGGAAGGGATCATAACAGGCCTTCCTATAGCTTCCCAGGTTCTTTTTGGCATAATATTCATCTGTGTTTCTTCATCCAGGACATAGTCAATGTCGAAGTCCCTTGTTATTTCTTCGATACATTCCTTCTCTTTGAAGATCTCTGATAAGCTGACATGTCGATGGTCATTCAGGGTCTCTTTCACTTGTATCAATACCTTCTTTGATTCTTGTTGGGGTTCTGCCTTTTTTGGATCTGCCTCAGGATTTCCTTGATTCAAATTCATTCCTTCAAGCTTAGCGATCATTCTATGGCAATCCAACACTTCATGGTCCATGGATTTGCAACAAAGACAACTAGGTATTCTTCCAGAGAATTCCTTAGCAAGATGTCTTGGTCTTCTGCAACTTTAACAAAGGGTCAATCCTCTCTTTCTTTTAAATGATCCCCAACCTCTTCTGTACTGCGAACTAGGATCATGGTAGCTAACCTGCAACAAATTCTTTCTAGGATCCTGCATCCATTTTTTAGTCCAAACATTCTTTCTATGCATAGGTATAACATATCTATCATTATTTGTATAATATCTATTCATATCAAACCTTATTTCATCTATTAATGCCCTAGTTTTTAAGCTAGGACAAAATCTATCAAACATACCTATATCCATGCTTTAGAAACAAAAATTTCCACTTATCTTACTTTTACAGAACACAAATATTTCAGATCTAAGAACTTTTAACTATTCTTACGTTTAACAAAGAACAAAGCTTACAAATATTACCTCTTTCAATCAGAACTTCTCGCTTTTACCTTTCTTGGAGAACAAATCTTTCAAGTCCTGCTTCTTTCTACAGATCTGACCTCCTTTCTTTCAGATCTGGACTTCTTTCTTCACATTGGGCTTCTTTCTCTTAGATCTAACTTTTTTTCTTTAGTAAAAATATTTAAAGATCAAGTAGAATACTGCGCACTAGGGCACATATCTACACACAGAGCTTTCACAGTTTTAGATCGAATCTTTGCACAAAGCTTCCTCTTTCTCAGTTCCTAGCAATCATAGTTTCAGGTCCCAGCAACAAAACCATTTGTTGGTATAGGGGAAGACACAGTTTTCAACACTCAAGAGTGCACCAACAAAGCCCTAACTACCGACCCTTTCGGTAACACCTGCGAAGCAGATGAAGTCTCACTCGAGGTAGAGGTAGGGGTGGTTGCAAGAATTGAATGTTTGCAACCTTAGCTAAGACACAAATCTATGATTATATCACTTACAGATCACTTAACAATGATCATTTGTCATTATTCAAGCCTTACTATAGTTCGCAGATAACACAGAGGATCGCAACATTTACCTAGATCTAAGGTATCTCAACACTTACCAACAGTAAAGCAAATCAGATCTGGTAAATTAGCACTAAACACCTTCATTAATGTCAGATCTAACATTCACACACCTATAAGAAGCACAAATCATAAGTATATCTATCTAAATATATCAAATCACTTAGCAAAATAAGGGATAAACACATCAAGTCGAAGCACAAAGCATAACACACTGATTTACATGGTTCACCCCCACCCTGGGGTTGTTTTTATCAGGTAAATCAGTGAATGCAGACATATACTAATCCCCCTAGATCCACTTGGATCAATAACAAAACAAGACAAAACATGGTGCTTTCCCTAGGCTCTAATCATCTAATCTACTATCGAACAAAAGACGAGAGACATACCTTTTGTAAATTCTAACCTTGTACAATATCTACTACAAACTAATATTCAGAAAAGAACAGAAAAGATACAATGACAAATACAAACATTACACAGAGATTTTTCACCTGGAAACCCAAACTGGGAAAACTAGCATATATTATATTCATACAATTGTGTTACATTGTTTACAATACAATATACATATAGGAGC
>JASDQU010012874.1:45601-64910 GCA_032191745.1 Picea mariana | reverse complement strand
CATGTGATTATAAGAGAATCCATATTCCATTTGAAGGCCAAATATCCCCTTTGGATGGCATGTGTGGTTATTTAAATCCTTGTTCATGGCCCATGATCCATATAAGGTTCATTTTAATTCCAAATCCTTGTGTTTCCTCCCCTTACAATGGAAAAGTCCCCAAAACCTATCCCTCATGTGCAAAACCTCTTAAGAGCACACATATTACCATTGGAGACCAAATATCACTATTAGAAAAGTGGTGGTTTGAAGTATAAATCATGGCCTAAACATTCATTTGTTGTATGTTTGAAAAATAACAATTATGTATTCAAAAACATAAAACATCATAAGATAAACATGTATATATCTTCAACACCTTTCCATTCAATTAAAAAATCTCCAAAAAAATATGCCCAAGTATAAAGTTATGGAAAAATTACTAAAATATTTTTATATTAAAAATAACATGCATATGTTTTAGAATGTGTGTATCTTCTCAACACATGTGCATTCCTATAATTGTGCATGCTTATTTGGAAAGCTTCCATAAAACATGCATGCATTCTTGTGCATGATTATTTGGTAAAATTGGTGGTGACCTATGTGGGATTTTGGAAAGTATCAAGGCTAATGTAAAAATAATGCATGCATGTTCTTACATGAGTGTGATCCTAACCTCCCCATTACTTTTTTTACCATCAACTTTGTGTCGGCATAAACTAAAATTTATTTCAACAATATTTACTAAAAATGCAATTTTAAATTGATGAAATCAATGATTAATGACAAATATTTTGCATACATAAATCCATCCATTTAAAATAATTCATATTAAATTTTAAATTCAAAATAATTAATACTAAATTCTAAAGAAAAACTATGAAGAAAATAAACAATTTATGGAAGCTTAAAAGCCTATTTAGCTCAACAAGCCTCCCTTCAACTTTCCTGGGCTCTCTAAAAGATGACTATCCCCAAGGACTATTCCTAAAAAAGGGAGGCTTGTTTCCCTTCTGCTTCTGTTCCTTCTTAAACCTCAGCTGGTCATCCCAAGCCTTCTGAAGGATAGGCCTTTCTCTTTGTTGTTCATAAAATCATTTTTCCCTTATTATTGTTTCTTCCATAGTCTTAGGATCATCATATTGAATCTTTTCACCAATGGAAGGTGGCAGTCCACTCAGATACCTCTGAATTTTGACAGCCTCATCTTTGATTAACGAAACATACTTCAGTAGTTCCAGAAACCTTCGTTCATACTCATCAATGGTCATGCTGCCCAACTTGAGTTCGAAGAACTCCTTCATCTTTCTGTCATAGTATCTTTTTGAAATACCTCTTAAACTCCTTCCAAGTGATATCTTTCTCTCTGATGTGTTGCACTTGCACAAACTATTCCCACCACATGGATGCTTTTCCTTTTAGCTGGTACATCGCAATTCTTCCTTCTGCATGAGCGGAATAGTTCTGTAGTTGGAAATAGTTCCTCATGCCAAGAAACCATGTCTTGGCATATTCCTCCTTCTTATGTTCTCCATCAAACGTTGGAGGCTTGATCATGTTCATCTCCCCTTTCAATTCATCCTTTCCAAATTTTTGGTGTTTTCTGGTAGGGGATGGGCTTGAACTACTGTGTGTCTCACTAACAAAATGATTTGGGGAGAGACGGTAATGTTTGCTACCACTCCTCGGACTTATTATCCTCTAAGGGGTTCTGACACTTCTTGATATGCTTATGTCACTCTCTTTTTTCAATTTATTTTCTATTCTTTCCAGGCTCTTCAACATTTTTAAGTTGAATTCACCCTGTCGATCCCTGATTTTCATGAGCTTTCGGCTATCAGCTCGGCGAGCCTGGGAATCTTTTTGCAATTTTTCAATGAGTTTCATCATGCATCCCTATTTATATATCTCTTTTCCGTGCCCATTAGAGTTTGTTCCTTCGACTCCCAAGTTGACATCCTTTCCTTCTCTTTCGTCTTCTGTTTCGGAGGAAATCTACACCTCTTCAAATTCCATACTTGGGGTCAGTTTTCGGCTGTCCTGACACTCGTTGAACTCTGCACACACAGCGTGTAGTCAACCGAAGTTTTTCAGGCCCTTAAACCTTCAAGAAAACTTACAACATTCATAAGCCAACGTGAACAAGAAAAACGTTTTGACTTCACAAAGTTTTCTGAGCTCTGTCTGGCTCTGCAAATTCTGGGACTTCAGAACTTTGGAATCTCGGTCCATGAAGATCCAACAGTTAAATCTCCGTAACCAAAGTCACCCTTTCGCAACTCACGATCTCGTGAGTTCTTGAGTCGAATACCCTCGACTCATTTCCTCCAAACATTGATACCCGAGATGTGATACGGGTATGGATCCCTCCTCGCTAGCACCTGCTACACATGACCATAGGCTAGGGCTAAGTGCTAGCACTTCTTCGCCAACTCGCAACTTCATGAGTTGGAGTGTTGAGCCTTCATGCTCCTCCTTTGCGAATTCCAAAATCGCGAATTACTTTATTCTCTGGGCCCACAACACAGTTGTCGCCCTTCACCACAGTGGCACGTGGTATATTCAGGAGGGTCCACGTCACCTTCGGTGATGTCTTTAGGTCCCACCACTCTCATATGTATTCTTGACTCACTGGCATGTGGTACACATTCATGTGCCCACATCCATTCCAAGCAAAATCCAACAGTTAGGTCCCCTCTCAGATATACGGTGCAGATATTTTCGGTGTTTCAGGGTTTTCGGGCATCAGTAGTTCATGCACCCCACATCTCGAACTTCCATCTACCGAAATCCCCCAAAAAATACGGTTTACTCCTTCGCTAAATCGAACGGTCAACTCCCTTCCTACAGTCTACGGTGTAGATCATTTCAGGTTTTTGGAGGTGTTCACCTCCCTCACTTCCAATCTCCTGACTTTGCGAAATCCGAAAGGTTTCGCGACTAAATCGAGCGCGACTCCGCCAGATCTAATGGTCGAGCCTTCCTCCCAGATCTACCACGTAGATCTCCATGATTTTTCAGGTTTTTGGGATTTCGTGTATCGTGATTCCCACACTCTTGTGCATTTCAAAAGGGATTTTAATCCCTGTGCACATTTTCTAGATCCGACGGTCACGAGGGTTCACCTTCCCTCTCGAATAGATCCTAAGGCTCCAGCACTGTTGGTGTGGAGTCCTCTCTCCCTGTGGCCATAGACCACACCGGCTGCGGTTTCACACACCGCTATACCTCCTGAGATTACTAGGGTCCGAAATTGGTCCTCCAGACACAATTTCTCCTCACACCCTCGGTCCAATGACCACTCAATTGGCCCATCTAGGCTCAGTGTCGAAACCTTGGCTCTGATACCAAGTTGTAGCACCACTTTTCGGTTACCAAGGCTTAATCGCTCTGAAAATAAAACTATAACACCACTTTATACATAACTCATACAGGCATTATATAATCCACATGCATTTAAGCAAAGAAATACATTTAAGCTCAGAGTAAACATATTATTTACTGTTATAATAAGCAATCAATAACATTAACATTAAATTGATATGCACAGCAGAATACATGATGATTATAATACACAGAGATACAAAAACATAATTAAAGCATCATCTGGTACTTATCTTTGAACAGTGGTAGTTCCACCAACCAAGTGCAGGCCTTCCATGAACCTCCAAACCTTCAACCACACTACTCATCATCTCAGTAGTGGGTCACCCCCAAGCTGGGACTAAGCTCCACCCCCAAGGTAGGGAATCCTAGGCTAGGCTTAGGTTACAGGGAATACACACAATCACAAGGAAGGAATTCTCTCCCAGGAACCACTCATGCTCACTGCCCCCAGACTCTCCTTCCCCACATGCATGTTCCACCCCAGGAGTATACACCTTCTCTGTCACCTAGACAGTCCTTCGGCTGCTAACCTCCCTTGCCTTGGGTTACAGCAACAGACCAGACCAGAAGTCTCCGAGCTCTGTGGCAGCTACAGGGTTCCTTCCAGGAGTTCTCTCCTTCCTCTGCACACTCTCTCACCTGGAGAGAATTTCTCACAGGACAACAACATGTTCTTCCAACCTCAATCACCTCTCTCACCTGGAGAGAGTGTTGTACAACTGGCCAACAAGCCCCCACGTAGTCCAGTACTGCGTGGCCACACAACCAATGGGGAAAACGGACACAGGCTTTCCAACCGGTTCAACAATGGTGGATGGTCTCACGGATATGGCTTCAGACAAGGCTCCACGCATAGGCTTGACGCTCAGACAGAGGATGTTTCGGCTTTTCAGAATCAACACACAGGCTATCCCCGAAATCAACACAGACTATTTTTCCCGGTTTCAGAATTGCACCCAGTCTTTTGCAGAGGTCGGATGGGATGTATTGTTCAGAAGATTGAGTAGAATGGAAGAGAACCCCCTCTCGCATCTCACCATGGCCGTTTTATTTACATGCACTAGGGTTGACACTTGTCACCCTTGGAACTGCATGCGTTCATCGACATGCATCCGCTTTGCACATTTTCCCCTCACCAAGAACTTAGGATAAAAAACATAAAATGCACATGTTCTTTGGAATAATAATAAAATATTATTCCCAAGGCTTAATCCCCCTAGGCTAAACACTTAGCCCCTTTTCCCACCTTCCAACCCCTAATTCCTTTCCCTCTCTATGGATGCTTAGTCCCCCATCACTCATTCATTATGTTGGTCTGCACATGGCGGTGTTTATATTTTATTAATGTGATCCATACATACAGGTACAAAATCAGGCCCTTGGCCTCCAACCCTTAGGCTCTCTGGCCTAACAATCACATAAGCCTACCGGCTTATACAAAACTTGGCTCACCAGCCTATAGCACATATTTACAATTCATTTTATACATCATATTTACAAAGGGCTCGGTCTTGGGGACACTACAGGATTTCTACAAAACCTATCTATAAAGATGCCTTCAGCATAATAACATATTCTTTATTGTATTTCCATTATATTAATGATATATTATTTATTGTGTTTCTATTATTATTATTATTGTATATTACTTCTATTGTATATTTACGCTGATATGCGTCCCCCCTATTGGAATTGATGGATTAATCATCCTTTTAATTACAAAATTTAATCAGATTGTCAGAAAGTGAAGATGTTGGTATATTCTTTGTCTTACATCCTAATCAATGAATAAGATCGCAAGAACTAACTCCCTTGAATTTATAAAATCATACGTTTATCATGTTTACTTTTTCACTTTTACTAAACATGATTAAAAAATTACTGTAACAATATATGATTGCCACCACGTTTTGTAAAATTATTTCTTTTATTTATATGAGATAGGCGGTTGATTACAAGCGCCAAGTTTAAATTTATGGAAGACAGGTGCCTCGTATACCTGAGGCAGGTCACTTCATATTCCTGAGGTAGGGCACGTTTTGGTTTCTGATGTTTTGGTTTCTATGGATACGAATGCACATGCGATGGTGCACAGGAAAATGAACATAAGGGAAAAAGTTTCTCATGCACAATTCAAGAAGGAAGACAACCCACCTCTTATGTTGAATTAGTGTAGTTCTGTTGAATTAGTGTATTCTCTTCTAGCAGGAGGGAAACGAGTTCATCCTATTTTGTGCATTGTTGCGTGTGAGCTTAAGAGGGAAGGATAGGGGAGGACCTAATCCTGAAGAGAGAAGAGCGCAAATCCATGAGAACATAGATCAGAGGATAATAGAACATATAGAATGATGAGGAAGTTTTGAGACAATCCACAAGGTAGATCAGAAGATGTTAGAACTCCATGAACAAAGGAAATGTTTTCCTTACCTCTCCACAACACTCAGGCAGTTACACGAAGTCACTGTGCTATTGTCTCTTCCTACACCTCGCAAAACCATTTCAGACAAGCATATCCGTAATGATAATCTCAGTTCCTCTTGCCATGGTTGCCTGGAGAATTTTCAATTGGGGCAATAGGCTTGTTAACTTGAATGTGATCACATGTATCATAATAGATGCATAGTCTTTTGTCTGGCCGATGAAGTTAATTTTTGTTTACTCTGTGGGTTTAGAATAAGGCAGGGAGTGGAAACATGTCCATCATTGCCATGGGAAATAATGGTCGTGGAACTTCCGTCTCGCATAACCACAACTATAACCAATTCCATTTCAAGCAAACATATCAGCGATAATAACAATGTCACTTCATCTTGCCCAATTTGTTATGATGATTTTAAATTTGGAGAGGACGCAAGTCAAATGAATTGTGGCCATGTATACCATCCCAATTTCATTTCCTTATGGATGAGGTGCCATAATACTTGTCTCGTCTACTGAGCATATAAGTAATTTAATAAATATATGCCATATGTCTATTATTTTTCTTTTTAGCAAAACTTATTGTCGTTGTTGTGCATTGAAACTGCAACGCTTCTTTATATGTGCATACTTTCATATTGAAAGAGAAATGCTAAATAAGTTGTATACTATGTAAACTGCATTTCCTCATGGATGGGACTTTAGAATACCTGTCCGGTCTGCCAATCATACCAGTAATTAAATGAATATATGGAATCTCTCTATTGATTTTCTTTACTGAAAAATTTATGGTTGTTGTTGTGCATTGAAACTCCAACACTTCTTTCATATGCACATACTTTCATATTAACAGAGAAATGTAAAATAATTTGAATAACTACAGTTTTATTCTCCATTAAATTCAAGATTCAAAACCTCGACATTTTTCTCTTCATCGTTTCCTTATAAACAATTATAAACAAAGTGATGGTTCTCTTCTATGAAATCAATTTTACATAGTTCTATGAAATCAGTTTTTCAGAGTTCTATGGAATCAACGGATTATTTAAATCAAATTGGTGTTGGTAAATTAATTATAAAATGTGGCATATATGAAATTGTAATATGAAACCCCAATAACCTTAACCCTAATCTTATCTATTTATTATAAAATTAATTGATGTAGCTTATTTTCTTATATCAACCACTTTTATTAGCTTAACCCTAATTTGAAATAATAACCCTAATCTTATCCATTTATTATCAAAGTAATTGATATATCTTATTTTCTTATATTTACCACTTTTATAATGTGATTGTGTTAATGTAAATTGCATTTCCTCATAACCCTAAGCTTACCTATTTATTATAAAAGTAATTGATATAGTCTATGAGATTATATCAACCACCTTTATAATTGAAGGATCTACTCTTTTCAAACAGTCCACACAAGACAGGCTACACACATAGTTCTGGAAACTATTGCACATTGGAGAGGGCGTTGTGAATACACACACTTAATGACATGATTTATGAATACAGAATAACAGAGTGTTGTGCTTAGCATATAAACTCATAAATAAGACAAAAACTTGTAATACACAAAATTCTTGATATTAATGAACTTCGACGTAGTGTGTGAATACAAAATACAATGATAGAGATTATCTTCGGCTCCAATGTCTTCTTCTACTGACTTTATAGTCTAAAAGCATGTACTCGAACTTCTTACACTCCTTAGCTGCTACTTGTTCTCGATTTCTCTCTCTACCTCTCTTTGTCACGAATGTTTCCCATCATCACAATGTGGTGAACATTTCCCTTTTGTTATCAATGTCCTTAGGAAAAATATAAATCATTGTCTAAAAAGTAAAACATGATTCCATACATCTCATTGTGACTAACATTTCCATTGCATTCTGATGAACATTTCCATTGCATTGTGACTAACACTGCATTATGATGAACATTTCCCTACGTCACATTGTGACGAAGATTTCCCAACGTCACAATGTGACGACCATTTCCTAATGTCACATTGTGACGAACATTTCCCATCATCACAATGTGACGAAAATTTCCCTTTTGTTATCAATGTCCTTAGGAAAAATATAAATCGTTGTCTAAAAAGTAAAACATGATTACATATATCTCATTGTGACTAACATTTCCAAACGTCACACTCTGACGAACATTTCCCAATGTTGTGAAGTGATGAACATTTTCGAACGTCGCACTGTGACAAAAAAATTTGACACCACATTCTAACGACCATTTTCCAAACATCACAAAAGTAAAAGATGATTCTACATTGTGTCAAGTGTTTCCAAACATTGCATTATGATGAGCATTTCCCTACATCGCATTGTGACGAACATTTCCCAACATCGCAATGTGACGATCATTTCCCAATGTCACATTGTGATGAATGTTTCCCATCGTCACAATGTGAAGAACATTTCCCTTTTGTTATCAATGTCCTTAAGAAAAATATAAATCATTGTCTAAAAAGTAAAACATGATTCCATACATCTCATTGTGACTAACATTTCCATTGCATTATGATGAACATTTCCATTGCATTGTGACTAACATTGCATTATGATGAACATTTCCCTACGTCGCATTATGACGAACATTTCTCAATGATGCAGGAGCATCGCTCCATGTCAGCAGCGTGCCATCCAGCCAACACATCCAACACACATTTAATGGAGAAAGGGAGAGGCACAGTCCTCTCAATTTTGAAATTCAAAATTTCAATAAATGTTGTAAGGATTTTAATGCCAGACCATGCCTTTGTACAGGTAGTGGTTGAGGTTTCCTTTAATGGTTGCCTGTAGCAAGCCCAGGACATAGTCAGGACTGGGCATCCATTTATGTAATGTAGTTGTAGGAGCCGCTCTGTGATAGTGATAGCTCAGAGACAGTGGTTGAGGATAAGCTCATGGGAGCCCTCATTTTTTAATAGAGAAATTAGGGAGTGATAGGAGAGAGTTAATAAGAGAGACAAGATCAGCGAGGTCTCAAGAGAGAGAGCTAAGACTTGTTACAGTCCAGTCTTTGTAAACATTTGTATAGACATAAAGATTAATAGAAAAGCAATTTTTTCCGCATACTGTGTGTTTGATGTTTACATGTTTTTATGCATTCCATGTTTTAAATGCATAATTGGTGAAGAATTGCATAAGTTTCAATTTCTTCCTGTCTTAGAGTTTCTGAGTGCAAGGAGTGCACATAGTCCGCAAGGTGTGTGTTGACAGAGGTGAGACAACCTCAGGAAAGCTCAAGAGGGATAGCGTTGAACCTTCATCAGTAGAGGTGCAAGGAGTGCACAGGAAGGAACTTTGTCTCGAGTTTAGGGAAGATGGAACTACTGAAGATTCTATAGAGCTCTTCCAAGAGGGCATCGAGTGAGTGAAAAGAGTGCACTAGGGAGCTCTATTTCGAGTTCTGAGAAAAGAGAATTGTCGAAGAGAAGATGCTCACAGGGTTGTTGAATACCATGTAAGCTCTGCAAGGTGTGCATCGAGCAGGAGAATTCCAGGTGGGCGTAAGGAGTTTTCTTTTCAAGAAAACTTCTCGAATCTGAATTATTCAAGATCCTCGAATGCAAAGTGTGCGCAGGATTAAATCTCCAAGAGGACAAAGCTCAGGAGGGACAGAATTCCTAGAACATAGACGAGACCCAAAGGAACCGGGCTCACAAGAGGAAGATTCGAAGGTCGAGACCTTCAGGACTTAGAAAATCTTCTAAGTCAAAAAGCCAAGAAATCTAAGGAGGAAGAACGTCGTCGAGCATTGGATCACGGTGGAAAATCCCGCGGAACGTCCGATTTGAGGTAGGAGTTCAAGCTTTAACACTGCATAGATCCAGGAAGGGAGATCTCGAAGATCTGAATGGACGGTGGAGAGTCCTCGAGGAGAAACGTCGAAACCCCGCAAGTAGTTGGATAAGGTGGAGCTGTGAGGAGGTTAGTGGTGAGGGATTCTTGACTTTTAGAAGCTCAAGAGGAGTAATGAATGTTAGATGAGAAGCATCAGGAGCCGTTGATCTCGTGCTCAATTTTTTCTATTTCGGAGTTCGGGGTTTGGAGTGGCAAGGGATTTTGGAGTCGCTGCATCGCGAACTCCCAGTTCACAAAATCCCAAAAGAATCTAGACCGTCGGATCTAGAGCGCAGTGGCATGAGAGCCATTGGATCAAGGATATGTGCACGGGGTTTTAGTCCCTGGGAGGTGCATAGGAAAAAGGATTTGGGCCGTCAGATCTAGCACCAAGGACCGATAGTCGTCGGATCCGAAAGGAGGTACGAGGGGTTTAATCCCTGGGAAGCCGCACATAAGGGTAGAACGGATGACAGAGACTTTGAGGGAGAAGTGTCGATTTCCCGTGAGCCGTTGGATCCGGAAAAGGTGCACGAGGTTTAAACCTCGTAAAAGTAGAAGGAAGAGGACTCGTCAAGTCCCGAAAGCATCAGGACCGTTCATTTTAGAGGATAGGTGGCAGAGATCTGGAAGCTACCGAGAGTTTGGACACCGGGAGCTTGAGGAGAAGGATTCGTGAGACAAGAAGTCTCGGCTCACGAAATTGTGAAACGATCGACACTGTTCATCAAGGAGGACACGTGGTGAGTGGTCAAGGTTCATGGAAAATCCCAAAAGGTTGTGGGTCGTCGATCCAATGGGATCGTGGTCGTCGGTTCAAGGGGAATCTAGACCATTGATCTCTCAAAGGGGACATTTCGTCATTTCGGGATCCAAGATTTCGAAGGACCTAGGATCATTTGTAGCCGGAATCGCGAAATCGCGAATTGTGAAATCCCAAAAAGTGGACCGTGGTCACGGGTAGTATTTCGGCATTTCGGGGTCCGGGAGTTAGAAGGACCTAGAATCGTTTGTAGCCGGAATCGCGAAATCGCGAATTGCAAAACACCGAAAGTATTTGGAGGAATAGCACCAGGTCACAGGATCGGTCATATGAAAGCGAATTAAGGGAGGAACTAAGGATCCGTTAGACCCCTTTCAAGTTTCGGAATTTTGAAAGACAGAGAACAGAGAAGAGCGCTGAAAAGGGGGAGCACATGCAGATTTTCTCAAGATTTGTGTCAGAGGACAAAGGGACCTGTGGATTCATTCAAAGGGTTCCGGCAGGAGCCTGAAGAGCCATTTCATCTCAGAAGAAGATCAATACAGAGACCGGAAGGTCGCAGAACCCTGCTGAGGTAGGGGGTCAAAGTCAGGTGGCATCAGAGCCAAAATTTTGCCTGCAGATCATAGTCAAAACAGAGACAGAAAGGAGAACACTCTAATACACACCATCAAGTAGTATCAGAGAAAATTTTTGTCTGTAGATTTCAGAAAAAAGAGAAAGAGGAGACTGTTACTTTGTCACACACAAAGGAGAGACGGTGGGTGAAATTTTGGTAACATCAAGTGGAATCAGAAGCAGGGATTCATCTGTACACAACAGGTGAAAGAAGAAGGGTGTTAAATATCTGTGGTGATTGTTGCAAGGTGTGTAGAAAATGATAGACAACCAGGCGAGCTATAGGAGGACATGGAGATTCTCTCAGATGTAGAGTGATCCATATGCTTTCTAGGAGGGCAGGTGAAAGATGGAAATGGATACTAAAGTCCATGAGCATGGTGGAAGAGGAGACCACCAGCAGATGAGTAAAGTAGATATTGAAAAATAACTCGTTGAGATAAGGGTGAGAATGGAACAACTGACATTGAAGATGCAGCAGGAGGAAAAAGTACATTGGACCTATGAATGGCCTCTGAACAGGAAAGCCAAATGGCATGTTCAAAAGTTGTTGGCCAGGAAACAACAACAAGAGTTGAGAAAGTGGCTGAGGTATACTGAAATCCTTAGTGACATAGAGCTGGTTTGCATCTGTGAGCCAGAAGTTGGAGAAACCCTCAGTGATGAGGAAGAGAGATTAGTTCCAGGTCTCATAAACTGCCAGGAGGGCAGAGATGAATTTTCCAATTTCCAGGTGGGAAATGAAATGAGATCATTGGAGGATCTCATAGAATGTCAGGAGGACAGAAGTGGAAATTCATATTTCCAGGAGGGAAATGGTATGAGATTAGCTGAAGATCTCGTAAACTACCAGGTGGGTAGAAGTGAAATTTCGAGTTTTCAGGTGGGCAATGGGAAGAGATCAACAGAAGGTCTCGCATACTTCCAAGGGGGTAGTGGTGAAATTTCATATTTCTAAGTGGGCAATGAGATGGGATCACTGGATCTCATAGACTGCCAAGTGGGCAACAAAAAATTCCCAAGATGCCAAGTGGGCAAGGGGGAAAAGATGAGGATATGTGAAAGTCTCATGAACTCAGAGGAGAGTTCAGATCAGCAAGGAGTGCTGACGAAGGAAGATCAAAAATACATTCGTATCATTGGGGGAATTGAAGTATTCCTACCAAGAATCCCAGCTGAGGCCAGAGTATGTATTGCAGAAGCAACAACAAAAGAAGAAGAACCAACAGTGATTGTTATAGAGGGAGAGGAGGAGCAGACACTAATGTTTTCCCCAATAGAAGAGGAGCATGCAAATAAGATGCTCGCTTCATGGGAGATGGAGTTAGAGATGCTAGAGGATTGGTTGAACAATCCAGAGCCAGTATATGGCTGCCATGAGGAGACAGACATGCATATGTTAGCAGAGGAGCATTCTGAGGAATCACTCAAAATTTTCAGCCAGGGAGCTGAACAGATGATAATTGCAGTGCCGAGACATGCAGCAGAAGATGAAGGAGAATTCCAATCTGAGGAGCAGCTGGAGGAAGCTGGAATTCAACCAGCACAAGGGAAAATGGCAGAAGCAAGTCTGTCAGAGAAGGTGATTGAAAAACAGGTCAGTCCAGAGAATAGGACTGCAGAAATGAATTTTGCAGCAGGGTGGCAAGTTGAGGCCACAGAGGAAAAAGATGGCATGGGAGATCTAGTTGACCGACCCATTTGCAGGGAAGAAGTGCAGCTGAGGAGACTGCATAAATGGAGTAAGCCACTACAGTAGCTGGACGAGATAATTGAGGAGATTATAAAGTTGATGTTGAGTTCATCAGAGAAACTGCCAGCAACGAGAAGCTAAGAAGAAGGGAGCCTGCAAGAGCAGTAAGGCAGCAGCAACAACAACAACGAAGCAGAGGAACAGAGGAGTAGATGGACAACTCCAAGGGAAAGTTTGGGATCCAGGTGGATTTCAACATTGTAGAAGAGGATATCATGTTCAGGAGATCATGATTTTTCCATCTGAGGAGTATGATGCAGGAGCATCGCTCCATGTCAGTAGTGTGTCAGCCAACTAGCACATCCAACACGCATTTAATGGAGAAAGGGAGAGGCACAACCCTCTCAATTTTGAAATTTGAAATTTCAATAAATGTTGTAAGGATTTTAATGCCAGACCATGCCTTTGTATAGGTAGTGGTTGAGGTTTCCTTTAATGGTTGTCTGCAACAAGCCCATGATGTATTCAGGACTGGGCATACATTTATGTAATGTAGCTATAAGAGCCGTTCTGTGATAGCGATAGCTCAGAGACGGTGGTTGAGGATAAGATCATGGGAGCCCTCATTTTTTAATAGAGAAATTAGGGAGTGATAGGAGAGAGTTAGGAAGAGAGACCAGCGCAGAGAGGTCTCGAGAGAGAGAGATGAGACTTGTTACAGTCCAATCTTTGTAAACATTTGTATAGACATACAGATTAATAGAAAAGCGGTTTTTTCTGCATACTCTGTGTTTGATGTTTACATGTTTTTATGCATTCCATGTTTTAAATGCATAACTGGTGAAGCATTGCATAAGTTTCAATTTCTTCCCATCTTGGATTTTCCGAGTGTAAGGAGTGCACATAGTCCACAAGGTGGGAATTGACAGAGGTGAGACAAAATCAGGAAATATCAAGAGGGATAGCGTTGAACCTTCATCAGCAGAGGTGCAAGGAGTGCATAGGAAGGAACTCTGACTCGAGTTTAGGGAAGATAGAACTACTGAAGGTTCTGTAGAGCTCTGCTAAGAGGGCATCGAGCGAGTGCATAGAGTGCACTAGAGAACTCTATTTCGAGTTCTAAGAAAAGAGAAGGTCGAAGAGAAGACGCTCACATGGTTGCTAAATACCTTGTAAGCTCTGCAAGGTGTGCATCGAGCAGGAGAATGCCAGGTGGGCGTAAGGAGTTTTCTTTTCAAGAAAACTTCTCGAATCTGATCTATTCGAGATCCTCGAACGCAAAGTGTGTGCAGGAGTAAATCTCCAAGAGGACGAAGTTTAGGAGGGATAGAATTCCTAGAACATAGATGAGACCCAAAGGAACTGGGCTTGCAAGAGGAAGAGTCGAAGGTCGAGACCTTCGGGACTTAGAAAATATTTTAAGTCAAAAAGACAAGAAAGCTCAAGAGGAAGAACGTCGTCGAGCGTTGGATCATGGTGGAAAATCCCGCGGACCGTCTGATTTGAGGTAGGAGTGCAGGCTTTAACACTGCGTAGATCCAGGAAGGGAGATCTCAAATATCTTAACGGACGGTGGAGAGTCCTCGAGGAGAAACGTCGAAACCCCGCAAGTCGTTGGATAAGGTGGAGCTGTGTGGAGGTTAGCAGCGAGGCCTTCTTGACATTCAGAAGCTTAGGAGGAGTAGCGACCATTGGATGAGAAGCATCAGGAGTCATTGATATCGTGCTCGAATTTCGTTATTTCAGAGTTCAGGGTTTGGAGCGGCAAGGGATTTTGGAGTCGCTTCATCGCAAACTGTCGGTTCGCGAAATCTCGAAAGAATCTAGACAATCGTATCTAGAGCGCAGTGGTTTGAGAGCCGCTGGATCAAGGATACGTGCACGGGGTTTTATTCCTTGGGAGGTGAACAGGAAAAAGGATCTGGGCTGTAACATCTAGCACCAAGGACCGATAGTCGTCAGATCCGGAAGGAGGTGTGAGGGGTTCAATCCCTGGGAATCCGCACAGAAGGGTAGAATGGATGACAGATACTTAGAGGGAGAAGTGTCGATTTGTCGTGAGCCGTCGGATCCAAAAAAGGTGCACAAGGTTTAAACCTCGTAACAGCAAAAGGAAGAGGACTCGTCAAGCCCCAAAAGCATCAGGACCGTTCGTTTTGGAGGACAGGTGGCAGAGATCTGGAAGCTACCGGGAGTTTGGACACCGTGAGTTCGAGGAGAAGGAGTCGTGAGACAAGAAGTCCGGACTCACAAAATTGTGAAACGATTGACACCGTTCATCAAGGAGGACACGTGGTGAGTGGTCAAGGTTCGGGGAAAATCCCGAAAGGTTGTGGGTCGTCGATCTAGTGGGATCATGGTCATTGATTCAAGAGGAATCTGGACCGTTGATCTCTCAAGGGGGAGATTTCGGCATTTCGGGTTCTGGGAGTTCGAAGGACCTAGGATCGTTTGCAGCCGGAATTGCGAAATCCCAAAAAGTGGACTCTGGTCATGGGTAGTATTTTGTCATTTTGGGGTCCGGGAGTTTGAAGGACCTAGAACCATTTGCAGCCAGAATCGCGAAACCCCGAAAGTATTTGGAGGAATAGCACTAGGTCACAAGACCAGTCGTATGAAAGCGACTTAAGGGAGGAGCTAAGGAGTCGTTAGACCCTTTTGGGTTTCAGCATTTCAAAAGAAAGATAACAGAGAAGAGCGTTGAAAAGGGGGCGTGCATGAAGATTTTCTCAAGATCTGTGCCAGAGGACAAAGGGACCTGTGGATTCGTTCAAAGGGTTCCAGTAGGAGCCTGAAGAGCCATTTCAACTGAGAAGAAGATCGATCCAGATACCAGGAGGTCGCAGAACCTTGCTGAGGTAGGGGGTCTGAATCACCCAACATCACAATGTGATGACCATTTCCCAATGTCGCATTGTGACGAATGTTTCCCATCGTCACAATGTGACGAACATTTCCCTTTTGTTATCAATGTCCTTAGGAAAAATATAAATCATTGTCTAAAAAGTAAAACATGATTCCATACATCTCATTGTGACTAACATTTCCAAACGTCGCACTCTAATGAACATTTCCCAATGTCACGATGTGATGAACATTTTTGAACATCGCAATGTGACAAAAAATTCTTGACGCCACATTCTAACGACCATTTTCCCAACGTCGCAAAAGTAAAAGATGATTCTACACTATGTCAAGTGTTTCCAAACATTGCATTATGATGAAAAATTTCCTACGTCGCATCGTGATGAAAATTTCCCAACGTCGCAATTTGGCGACCATTTCCCAATGTCGCATGGTCACGAACATTTCCCATCGTCACAATGTGACAAACATTTTCTCTTTTGTTATCAATGTCCTTAGGAAAAATATAAATCATTCTCTACAAAGTAAAACATGATTCCATACATCTCATTGTGACTAACATTTCCCAACATCGCACTCCGACAAACATTTCCCAATGTCATGATGTGACAAACATTTTTAAACGTCGCAATGTGACAAAAAATTCCTGACACCGCATTCTAGCAACCATTTCCCCAATGTCGCAAAATTAAAAGATAATTCTACAATGTGCCAACTATTTCCAAACATTGCATTATGATGAATATTTCCATACGTCACATTGTGACGAACATTTCCCAATGTCGCAATGTGACGACCATTTCCCAATGTTGCATTTTGACGAACATTTCCCAACATCGCACTGTAACGTCCATTTCCCAACGTCGCAACAGTAAAATATGATTCTACAATGTCTGGAGTGTTTATAAACATCGCATTATGATGAATATTTCCCAACGTCGCATTTTGATGAACATTTCTAACGTTGAAATGTGATGACCATTTGTCAATGTCGCATTGTGATGAACATTTCCTAGTGTTTCCATGTGACACAGATTTCCGAGTGTGTCATTGTGATGAACATTTTCCAACATTGCATTGTGATGAACATTTCCCAAGGTCGCATTGTTACAAACATTTTCCAACGTCGCAATGTCGGGATCATTTTCCAACGTCACACTATGACGAAAATTTCCCAACGTCGCATTTCTTACAAACATGTCCCAACATGACAATCTCACAAACATTTTTGAACGTGCATTTTGATGAACATGTCTCAACGTCACAATGTCACGAGCATTGTCCAACATCACATTGTGATGAAAAACTCTCAATATAATTTTCCATTGTCATAAACATTTACGGTTGCGCAATGCAATATATATATACGTACATCAAGACATAGTCATTGTCATGGTCATGGTCAATATTTTCTATTTATGTAATAATGTATTATTAATGTATTTGTACTTTATTACTTCATATTAATGTACTATTATAAATTAAATATTTTTTTAATGTTTTAATACTTTATTAATGTATTATTTCATAATGTATAAATATTTTATTAATACATTAATTTATTAATTAAGAATATATGAATATATTAACTATATTATATTTAAACACAATAATAATGACTTAATATACTATTATAATTTATTACTTACTTAATGTATTTATTATTTGTTATTGCTTTATTAATACATTAATTAATAATCTATAAATATGTTATTTATAAAATATTTTAACATTATATTAATGAGTTAATACATTATTATAATATATTAATTTGGGTGATATGTTATTAAAGTATTGTTGTATTCTTATGTTATTTGTACCATTACCTTATTAATTAATGTATTACTTTATTATTGTATAATTACTTTATTAATTAATGTATTACTTTATTATTGTATAAATATTTTATTAATGTATTAGTACTTTAAAATAATAGTTTTAATATAATAATTTAATGTTTTTTTATTACTTTAATACTTTTTAATGTATTAATGTTTTATTCATGTATTACCTTATCAATGTATTACTTTATTATTGTATAATAATATATTAATAATAATAATATATTATTATTTTATAATAATGTGTTATTTTAACATTAATATATTATTAATATATTAATAAGATAAAATATTAATAATACATTATTAAAGTATGAGTTAATATACCATTATAATTTATGTATTACTTTATTATTGTATAATAATATATTAATAATAATAATATATTATTATTTTATAATAATGTATTATTTTAACATTAATATATTATTAATATATTATTAAGGTAAAATATTAATAATACATTATTAAAGTATGAGTTAATATACTATTATAATTTATTAGGTAATGTATTTGTTAATGTTTTATTAATACATTTATAATAATAAGTTAATACATTATTATAATGTATTATTAATATTTTAATAATATATTGATACTTTTTAATATATTAATTTATATTAATATTTTAATATCAATATTTATGTTTTTATTTATAAAATATTTAATACATTAATGTATTTAATATATTTAAAGAATTTAATATATTAATGTATTAATAATGTTTTACTAATGTATTAACGTATTAATATATTAATAATACTTTACTAAGTGTAGCTTGCATGGGTATAGATCGATTGGCAAGTACCGTGTAAATGGAAGAAAATATGTAAAAAGAGATCTCTACTAAGTATATTAATAAAGTAAAAATGATTGTTTATGAGGATTTCTTGTATTGTAAGGGTACGGAGCTCCATCCTCGAAGGCTCGGAGTCCTGCGTCGTTTTAGTATCAGAACTGGACTTTCCATTTTTACGCCAATGCCACAAACGGAGGTGCCTAATAATATGAAGAGGGAGGATCATCTGTTAATTTGTGGGGCACGAATTCTTCTAGCTACATGCATATTGCAGTCTGATTTGGGGAGTTTGCGTGAAATTATTATATGGGAGCTTGACGGGGCAAGATTGGATCCCAATGGCTTCATTAGAATTGCAGGTTTGGATACAATTCTTTCACGTCTATTGGTAGGTTTTGACATGAAGCTTTATCCACCATTAAGGCCGTTTCACTTCGAAGGAGTGGGGGATTTGGTGTGCATGACTCACAATGACTGGGAGCTTGTGGTTACTTATAATTTAAGTGATAAAAATTGGGGTAGCTTTTCTAGGCATGACGACATGGTAGGGCGGAATCCTTTTATATCTATTTATTCCTTTGAACCCAGACCAGATATCAAAGTTCAATGAATGTTTACGCTGAAGGCTTTAGATTTAGTTGTTTCAAAGGAATAACAGGCATATTTTCTTATCAATTTTTACTGAAATCTAATAAAAAATTATTCTGTATAATTCGAGAAGATTGTTTTTTCTTGTTTTTTAAATTGAAATAAAATATGTGATGTTGAAGTTTGAACGTTGTGTTTAATAATATAATAATAATAATAATAATAATGTTATTTTAAAGTATATAAGATTTTATTGGTAAAGTCTACCTTACCCTATCTTTTATAAATTTAAACTTGTAACTTTTTAAAATAAAAAGACAATTCTTAACCAAAGTTTTTTAAAGTAATAATTTAAATAAAGATAATAATAGAATATAATTTATATAATTGAATGTTAATATAAATATTAAAAAACATTAAATTTATTTTTACATTTTATCAATTTAAAATTATAATTTTAATATAAATTATATCATCAAATTTTAATAT
>JASDQU010012874.1:8317-20293 GCA_032191745.1 Picea mariana | reverse complement strand
TAAGTCATATGATTTACTGGACATTCCTCTTGAGTTCATTCTTTCATCCACTGTCATGTATCTTCTCTGGTTAAAGTCAAGTGTTATCTTCTAGATCTGCCAAATATCTCATGAATTCATCGCTGTCCATATGTCACAAAACTGTCCATGACTCCGCTACTCACTACACACAATGTTGACCAATCTGTCACTTTATTTCTCTACTACCACTGATTACCACATATTCATGCTTCTCAATCTGAATCAAATATGTTTACTAGTCTTATCTATCTTCAAATGAAACTCTACAAGTCTGCATAGGGATGAGTTCTGAAACCTTCTCCTTAATCAACCAATATGTCATGAGACATTTTGTACCTCTGCCATCAGACCATTCAAAATTTTCCTTCTGCAAACACTTCAAACTGCTCGAAATATAATTCTGTAATAACCGCTGCTTATAATACTCCTCTTCAATATTCACATTACTTGGAGTCCCCAAGCTGGATGGCTTAGAACAATATATAATCCTGTTCCGCTATAGGATCATCCTTCTGAATTTTGACATCTTCCTCTTTACTTGTAGATTCATCATGATCTCGCACATAAACAAATCCTGTGAGTATGATCTCTGGGAGTTCTTCATTCACCTGCTCTTTTGGTTTTTGTTTTCTTCTCAAAACCTCTTGTATCTGACATCCACGTTTTCCTTCAAGGAAGACTCCATCATGCTTCTACAATCACAAGCTATGTGTCCATAGTTGTGGAATTTGTAACATTCAATATTGTATGGGGCCACATAAACATCTCTTGCTTGAACATTTCTTCCATACGCTCTGCAATCTACAACTTTATGTCCAAAAATATTACAAGTAAAACAATAACCATGAAAGAAACT
This sequence comes from Picea mariana, assembly GCA_032191745.1. Lineage (NCBI taxonomy): Eukaryota > Viridiplantae > Streptophyta > Pinopsida > Pinales > Pinaceae > Picea > Picea mariana. The sequence continues at coordinate 19,416 of JASDQU010012874.1, read as the reverse complement.
TTGATGCCTGGAAGCAAGTGATCCTCTTTGTGACGCAATCCTTTTGAATTCATTCCTTAGCTGATCACTATCTTCTCTTTTGTTGTTTCCTTCACAATTATTGAAGCTTCTTTAATGCTTGGAGGTATAAGGTCTTCTTGGAGATACACCTCTTTTGCATTCCCCTCTTTGACTCTTGGTGACAATGATTCCTTCCTTTGAGAATATTTGCATAGTTCTTGGCCTTCTCTTCATTCTTCATTTTCGGCAATCTCAAACACCTCTCTTCACCTTTCATTACTGGCTATGTGGAACTTCCTCTCTCTTCGACGCTCTTGCTAGGATTGGCATTTGTATCTTCTTTGCATGATGTCTCACCAATGTATCCAAGCCCTGCTTTGTTGAAGGGTGACCTTTGACAACTAAGAATGTCTTCTAGTACTGGAGAGCTCTTCAAGTTCTTGTTGAGTTGGACAACTTCAACCCTTAATGTGACTATTTCTTCTTCAAGATTCTCAAAATATTCTTCTTTCTTCATCATATGGATACTCATTACTTATTCCGTTCTCTTTGCTTCTTCAAGTTTGGTTTTCAAAGAGATGATTTCTTCTTCAAGTTTTCTTTCTTGTTGACTAAATTCTGCTTCAAGCTTATTTAAGTCGTCAGATATTTCCTTAAGATGACTTGTCAAAATTTATTATTTTTTCTTTGCTTCCTTTCTTAGTGATACTATTTTGGATTCCAAACATCGCTTTTCTTCCAACTGATTTTTGAGTGTTTCTTCAATCCTTCTGGATTCTTCTAACTGGACCTTTATATTTTTGATAATCTGCTAGGATTCTTCAGAGTTTTTGTTGGGATTTTGAGAACCTTCCGTTAACTTGATCAATTCTTCCTTAAGGGACTTTTTTTTCTTCCTTTCCCATTTGATCTCACTTAAAGCACAAATTAGTTCTGCTTCAAGATCCACTTCACCTTCTTCATAATCTTCTTCCTCATTTTCAGGGGTTCCTTTCTGATGTTGATGTTTTTGGTAGCAGCGAGAGGTATTCACCTCCGAGATAACTTTTCTTATATATGAATATGCCAACAAGTCAAAGAAGACCCCATAAGAAAATTCGGCCTCATAGAAAATAATAAAGAATAATTATAATTTTCCAGAAGTAAATTCGGCTCTAGAAGAAAAAGACAAACATAAAATATATTTTCAATAAAGTCAGGTCAACCCTGCTTGAAATGTCATTTGATAGATTAGTATAAATAAAGGTGATGCCTTCCTCATTTGACACACTCTCACATTGATACATAGCACAAGTTTGAAGGAGAGTTGCAGTAGCAGCTGCAACTGCAGAAGAAAGAAGGGAGCAAGTGGAGGGTTTATCTCTTAGTGGTGCATTGGTGGAGGCAAGACACTCTAGCACTCTAGCTAGGGGGTGCTGCAACAATATTGCTAGGTTATATCTTATGGAGATAAGTACTCTTCTTTGTTGGTTTTCTCTAGTATATAGAGATGGTTCTTGGCAAGGATATTCTCTATAAGAAAAGATTTCTTTGTTTTATTCCCTTGCGTAGAAGGGTTTCCCGGGATAAACTACTGCTTTATATTGCAGTATATGATTAGATTGGGGGAAGGCACTCATAGGTGCCGATGGTTGGGTGGTGATGGTGCAACATCGCCTATGGTGAAATGAACATGCAAAAAGAAGATTAAATTGCTATGGTAAATCTAATGTTAACAAAACAAATGAAAATTCAACATGGAATTATAGTTGGTTTCCTTCAGAACAATCTAATCACTAGAAGGAAGATCGTGAGATTTACTAGTTGTAGTTGATGTTGCAGTTCTAGTTGCAGTTGCAGTGCCAATTGCTTCATGCCAGTGGCAGTTGTAGTGCCAGTTGCTTCATGCCTGTTGCAGTTGCAATTTCTAGTTGCAAGTTGTGCAAGTCTTGAGATTAGAAGACAAGTTCGATGGTGCTACAAATTTTAGAGGTATGCACTTGTATATGTTTTAAATTGTATCATTATCATGAAGGTGTTTGCAGGAGAAGGGATATTTTGTCCAAGAAACAATATGTAGATCCAAAGGGATATCAGATCCAATACATTAATAGAAACATCACACCTTCCCTGGAAGTGAAGACTAAAGGTTTGATTGTTTTGATATGCCTCTAGATATTATGGAATTATTGATCTTATGTTATATTCTGATCTATTGAAGTTATGATCATTATGAGATGAACTTGTTTGTAAACTAAGTTGATCTCCTCTAGGAGACATTCTTGGTTGTTGACTTTGTTCCAGGCAGTTTATCTTGTTAGATCCCATGGAGGTTTCCATGGAGATGTTGTTGTTCTTGTTTCTTGTTCCAGGCTGGTTACCACAGAGGCATGTCACCAGTGATAACTCTAAGAAGGAGCTATAGTGACTGTTGTAGAAGACAACATATTGGATCGTCTCTAGTTTGATACATAAAGTAGTCTGACTAGACAAGGAGTTTGTACATATTGACAGTTCGACCAATTCAGGCCCTGATGCATGATTCTATCAGTTTGAGTGAGTTATGGCACAAGAGACTTGCTCATTTGCATTATAGATCCCTTCCCACTCTAGGGAAGATGGTAAAAGGTATTCCAACCCTTTGTGTAGAGCATGATGACATTTTTAGAGGCTGTTCTCTTGGAAATAATGCCAAGGGATATTTTTCGAGCAGTGACAACAGATCCAAGAGGATCTTGGACTTGGTGCATTCATATCTGTGTGGGCCTATGCTAGTTGCTTCCTTAAGTGGATAATTATGCTATGTGATCTCCAGGTTTGGATTTTGAGGAACATGACTCCCGAGGAGGATTTCACCGAAGTGAAGCCTGTGGTAGGACACCTTAGGATATTTGGGTGTCTTGTATACATTCACGTACCCAAGGAGAAAAGGATGAAGTTAGAACCTTTAGGAAGGAAGGGTACATTTGTTGGGTATAGTGAATCTTCAAAGGAATATCAGATATACATCCTAGGTCAGAGACATATTGAGGTGAGTAGGGATTTTTCCTTTGAGGAGGAGGTAGCCTTCAGGAGATCTAGAGGATGTCACATGGAGATTGATAGTGAGAAGTAGGAGGAGATGGTGTCTTCTCCCCCTCACCCTTCAACAATTCATAGGGAGCCAGTTGACCCCATGGAGACAGTTGATCATGTTGTTCCAGTCGATCCTTTATATCATGTTGATGTAGATATTGTAGTAGGATGAAAGAGGTCTGCATAGGCTCATCAAACTTTGCAGGAGGCAGAGGGACATGCAGGTCCCCGTGGTGCTTTCAGAGAGAGAAAGATACATCAAATATTCTTGAGCTATGTAACATCAATGATTCTAAGCCTTCCTGTTATGATGAGGCATCTAGTCAACATGCATGGAGAGATTCCATGATGGAGGAGTATCAGTCCATCATGAAGAATGATTTGTGGGATATTGTTCCGAGACCTGAGGGGAAGTCTCTGGTGACTTACAAGTGGATCTATAAGATCAAACATGCAAATGACGAGAGCATCGATAATTACAAAGAGAGATTTGTGGCTAGAGGATTCTCTCAAGTAGAGGGAATAGACTATGAGGAGACATTTTCTCTTGTTTCTCAGTACACCTCCATTCAAACGATCATTTCCCTTGCTTCAACCATGGGTTGGAGACTACATCAGATTGATGTGAAGACCTCCTTCCTCAATGGAGAGATTAAGGAAGAGGTGTACATCGAGCAACCAGATGGTTTTGTGATTCATGGGAAGGAGTCCCATGTGTGCAGTTTGAAGAAGGCCCTGTATGGACTCAAGCATGAACCTCGAGCTTGGTATGCGAGGACTGATGGATATCTGATGATTTTGGGTTTCAAAAAGAGTGTTGCTGATGCCAACCTATACTATGAGATTGTTGATGGTGAGTCCCTAATTTTGATCCTGTACGTTGATGATTTATTTCTCACCGGAGCATAGAGCCTCATTACTTGTTGCAAATATGATTTGGTATCTGAGTTTAAAATGAGGATCTTGGCATGATACACCATTTCTTGAGATTAGAGGTGTGGTAGAGAACTAATGAGATATTCCTGAGTCAGGGGTAATATACAGTTGAGATTCTAAGGAGATTTGGGATATGGACTGTAAGTCCATGGCCACACTGATGGTGTCGAATCTAAATAATTTGAGTGAGCCTTCTTCCGATTCAGACTTGATTGATTCGAATACGTACCATCATCTAATTGAATCATTGATGTATCTGGTTAACACCAGAACACATATTTTCTATGCAGTGAGTGCACTTAGCCAGTTCATGAGTCAACCGAGACAGTTGCATTGGGTAGCTACGAAGCATGTGTCGAGATACTAGTGAGGCACAATTGGATATGGCCTAAGATATGCTTCCAGTATTGATATGAGATTGTAGGGATATGATGATTCTGATTGGGTAGGTATCTCAATGGATAGGGAGATAACCTCCAGGTGTTGCTTAAGTTTGGGGTCTGCCATGGTTTCTTAGTGTAGCCGGAAACAAAATTCATTGCGATAACCAGAGCTGTGTGAATATCTCATAGAATCCAATATCTCATGATAGTTTCATTACATTCGAGACATGTTGTTGTGGAAATAAGTACTGATGCAATACCTTCCTACATATGAGCAGATTGTAGATGTTCTCACCTATCCCGTTGCCAAGTGGAATTTCAAGTACTTCCATGATAAAATTAGAGTGGTAGAGAATTCCCCTCTCATTAAGAGGCAGTTTTGATGGTTGTAGCTTCGTGAGACATTCTCTAGGCCGTACTCCTCGACGGGCTGAGCCAGGTTGACCTGCGATGTTATATTGGGTTGGTGTCTAGCGAACCTTGAGGTGAAGCTCAAGTGGTTGGGATATTGTTCAGGTCATACTCCTTAATGGAATGATCTGGGTTGACCTATGATGATACTCCTCGATGGACTGATTTGAGTATGACACTTATCGATGGACTAATAAGTTGTACTGGGTTGGTGCCCAATGACTCTTGGGGTGTAGCCCATGTGGTTGGGATATTTTCTAGGCCGTACTCCTCGATTGACTGAGCTGTGTTGGCCTATGATGATACTTCTCGATGGACTAAGTTGAGTATGAAACTTATCGATGGATTGATAAGTTGTACTAGGTTGGTACCCAATGACCCTTGGGGTGTAGCCCAAGTGGACATGTCTCGTGGTTGTATCCCTTGACAATCATGACACACACTACAAGGTTGTAGCTCCTAGATGAGATTGATAGGTCCACGTTGGTTGTAGCCATGTGTGACATGATGATGCTACTTGTAGCATGGTCCGCGTGACCATGGCATGGTCTGAGGACCATGACATAGCCTGTGGGGCTATGAGGACCAGAGGAGAACACCATGGAGAACACCTCCCTAGCTAAGAGGAAGTGTTGATGTTTTTGGTAGCAGTGAGAAGTATTCACCTCCGAGACAACTTTTCTTATAGATGAAGATGCCAATAAGTCAAAGAAGATCCCAGNAGAAGAAAAGTCGGCCTCATAAAAAATAATAAAGAAGAATTATAATGATCCATAAGTAAAGTCGGCTCCAGAAGAAAAAGACAAACAAAAAAGATATTTTCCAGAAAGTCAAGTCGGCCCTTCTTAAAAAGTCACTGGACATATTAGTATAAAGAAAGGTGACACCTTCTTCATTTGACACACTCTCACATTGATACACAACACAAGTTTGAAGGAGAGCTGTAGTAGGAGCTGCAAATGCAAAAGAAAGAAGGGCACAGGTGGAGGGTTTATCTCTCAGTGGTGCACTGGTGGAGGAAAGACACTCTAGCGCTTTGGCTAGGGTTTGTTGTAGCAGTATTGCTGGGTTATCTCTCGTGGAGATAAGTATTATTCTTTGTTGGTTTTCTCTAGTATATAGAACTAGTTCTTGGAAAGGATATTCTCTATAAGAAAAGTTTACTGGGTTTTCTTCCCTTGTGTAGAAGAGTTTCCTAGGATAAACTGCTGCTTTATATTACAGTATATGCCTAGCTCGGGGGAAGGAACGCGTAGGTGTCGATGGTTGGGTGGCAATGGTGCATCATCGCCTATGGTGAAACGAGCATGCAAAAAGAAGATTAAATTGCTATGGTAAATCTAATTTTAACGAAACAAATGAAAATTCAACATCTGAGTTTCCATTGCCATAAAGAACACTCTTTCTGAATCACTGTCAATATCATTATCCTCATTAGATGAGGAACTATCTTCTTTTGAGTAGAAGATTTTCTTGAAAACTTTTGTTTTCTTTCTTGTTTCCTTTTTGATATTTCTTTTCTTTCTTAAGCACTTATTCTTCATCACTTACTGAATTATTAGCATAAGGACATTTGGAAGCAAAATGACCAATTTTACCACAATTAAAACACATTAACGGAAGCTTACCTTTGTACTTGTTGTTTCCTCTCTTCATCTTCCTTACGAAGTTTTCTATTTCTTCATATTCATCTAAATCATCGCTACAGTTGCAATTTGACTTTGAATTTTGCTTATTCTTTCTTGTCTTCTTGGATGCCTTGAAAGCTGCTTCCTTCTTGGATAGATTATCCTATTCTGTTCTCATTTCATAAGCTGTAAGTATTCCATGTAGCTCATCTATGCTCAACGTAGCAAGATCTTCTCTTTCTTCTAGGGATGGAATCTTAGGGTCAAATCTCATTAGAAGAGACCTTAGTACCTTTTGAACAAATACTGGTTCTTTAATTTCTTCTCCCAAGCCTTTAATAACATTCACTATTTCATCGACTCGCAAAAAATAAGCTACAATATCTTCATCTTCCTTCATTTTCACTTGTTCAAATTGACCTCTATAATTTCTAAGCTTGGCCCCTTTGAATTTCACATCTCCTTCGTAAATATTTTGAAGTTTATCCCAAACATTCTTTGCAGAGTCACAATGCATAACCTTGACATATACCGAATCAACCAGGCCATTAAGAATAAAATTTTTAGCCTTCGAATTGTTTTCACTAAGCTTCTTTCCATCTCTCTCTATTGGGGGAGTGGCCAATACCTTGTATCCATCTTCTATTGCTTTCCAGACATCAAATCCCTATTCTTGCACAAACATTTTCATCCTTTAACTCCAAAAGGCATAGTTCTGACCATCAAACAATGACATTCCATTCTTAGTGCACTCCATGATCTTCCTTCCAGTGATTAATGTTCAGTGAAGGACCCGATCTAATACTAATTGTTGGAATATTCACCAATAGTGAGGGGGGTGGGGGGTGAATTAGTATTGAGCACTTTTTAAAAATTTTGACCATAAAATGTAAACATTAAGTTATAAACAATTCCATTCACTTATGATTGCATTTAACATATCATAAAAATATGACCACAGATACATAATACACAAGATTTTTACATGGAAACCCAAATGGGAGAAAACCACATAACACTTTTTAATATATATCTTGAATATTTCATCCATAGGAAGCACTAACTTCCAAAATTATTGAGCACCAAATGGAAGGAGGCACCAACCTACTATTTACAAGCTCCAACCTGAAGGAAGCTACAACTCCCTAAATTCTCTAGCTCCAACTGGAAGGAGGTTCCAACCCCCTAGTTTACAGGCTCCAACCTGAAGGAAGCTCCAACTCCCTAAATTCTCCAACACCAACTAGAAGGAGACTCTAACCCCCTAGTTTTATGGGAACCAAATCAAAGGAAGCCACAACTCCCCTGTAAGCACCAACCTTCTATCCGAAGACACCGATCTTCTCTTTCACCACCCAACCTCCTAGAAATATAAATAAGAGACTCAACCTATCACTGTAACTGTCACTGATACCGATACATCATCATCATCAACCTGTCACTGATACTAGTACATGATCATCAACTTGTCACTGTTACTATCACTAATACTGATACCATCATCATCAACCTATCACTATTACTGTCATTGATACTGATACATCATCATGATCATCAAACCACATAAATCATATGCTAATATTTTCAAGAATATCCCCATTCCCAAAATCACCAAAATATGCATTAATCCATGTGCCAAAATATACCTCAAGCATGTGCCAAAGAATCCATGATATAAATAAAACCATGTACCATAGATATGCCTCAAACCATGTACCAAAATATGAATCAATCATGTGTTAAAACATCAATGATATTCCTCAAACCATGTACCAAGATATGCCTCAAACATGTGTCAAAACATCCATTATATGCCTCAAATCATGTACGATAACCATCTAGATATGCATCAACCATGTACCAACACATTCAAGACATGCCTCAAGCATGTGCCAAAACATGCATCAAACATGTTCCAAACCCTCCAAGGTATGCCTCAAAGCATATGCCATAACCTCCAAAACATGCCTCAAGCATATACCAAAATCTCCATGACATGCCTTAAGCATGAACATCAAAACTGTTAATATTATGGTAACTACAGGAGGTATTTACCTCCACTTGTGAATCTGACGAGAATAGAGGACTCGGGAAAGCAAGAGAAAACCCTAATGAGTTGGCTAATAACCCTAGAAGTCTTGTTGGCTCAATAAGATAATTTATATTAGGTTATTAGCCTCCAAGAGAAGAAGTTGACCATAAATAATAATAATATACTAAACAGACACATATCCATAAGGAGAAGTCGGCCCCAACAAATCTGGCAGAACCAGTATAAATACAGGGCGCTAGTTCTCATTTGACACATCTCAGAATTGCAGACAACAACTGGTGCGCACTGCAGTTCCCAGTTTGGTGCACACGTGTGGAGGAGAGCTGCAGGTGCAGTTGTTGCAGCTAGTAGTTTCAGTGTTGGTTTGGACTATCTCTTGGCTAGGGTTTGGACTATCTGATCAACTATTGTTGGTGCGCTATCCTTGGAGGAAGATGCGCTACATCTTGTTTGTCTATCTAGCCTAGGGTTTTCTTTTGGAGTAATTCTCAATCAAGGTTAAGGTGCTCGGAGGGTGGCTTAGGCCTATGGTTGGGTGACGAGGGTATCGTCAATGGTAAAACGAGCACAAAATATTCTATATTCTAACAAGTTATGGGCCCACACCTCCTTCATTCAGTCTAAACACTGGAAGGAAACATAGCTGCTAGGATATTGAGCTCGCTGAGGAACTGCCACTAGGGTTACTAGTAGAAGCAGCTTCCAAGACACTGCCGCTAGGGTTACTAGCAGGAGTAGTTGCAAAAACCCTAATCCTCTCGTTGAGGCACCTTAAGTGAAGAGATTGACCTAATCTCCAGATAGATCAGTGCGCCCTAGCCTAACACATCTCCTGATACTCTCAGCAAGCCAAGACGTGAAGTTTGAATTTCTGGTCAAATCTAGGGCTTGACCAAGTCAAGCAATCCATGACTAACTCTATGAAGTCTGAGAACAAGTTAGATGGAGCCTCTAAATTCAGAGCATGGAAGACAAGGATTGACCTCATCCTTGCCAAGAATAAAGTGATGGATATTGTGAAAGGAAAGATCGTGAAGCCATAGTTTGAAGAAGGAAAAGAGAAGGAACCACAGAATGTTGCAGCTATGGAGAAGTTCAAAGATGTTTATATCAATGCCATGAGTATCATAGTGGATTCTATAAAAGACCACTTGATATTGTACATCTCCCACCTTGACTCATCAAATAAGATGTACGATTCCCTAACAATCTCTTCTCAGTCAGAAACATCGGACAAGTTATGAGTTTGAAAAATGAGCTCCCTGACATGAAGATGAATGAGGATGACAACATAACATCATACTTTGTAAGGATATCCCAGTTAAGAGATCAACTACAAGCTATTGAAGAGATCACCTGAGAGAAGGAATTGGTGAACATAGTACTCAATTGTCTTCCCAAGACGTGGGATGCATTTTCCGCAAGCATGAACACAAGGAAGGAGTATCCGACATTTGAAGAACTTTGGACTTCCTGTGCTCAAGAAGAATCAAGGATCAATGCAAAAGAGAAACCCCAAAAGAAGTACGATGATCAAGCCTTCATAGCAAGATTCAAGAACTTCAGGAACAAAAGGAAGTTTGGTTCAAGGAGGAAGCCAAATCAAGAGAAAGACATTTCAAAAGTACAGTGCTTCAACTGTCGAAAGTATGGTCACTACAAGAATCATTGTCCCAAGCTAAATAAAAGGAAGGAGAAACATGAAGCATCAATTGTCGAAGAAAAGGAACCTACAAAGAAGACTAAGTAGGATGGAAGAGACTTATTCTTCTAAAAGGTAACCACACTCTTCTTATTTCTTGTACATATCTTGTTTTCATCGTCTCTGTACATATCTTGTATATCTATCTCTTGGAAAATAATGTGTTCCAAGAAGAACTATACCTATGGAAGAACAAACAAGATGAAAATGGATATCATTAGATAATACACATGAAAGGATGAAATACAAATCATGTGGAAGCTATTGCAAAATAAGAGACTTAGAAGAAGAAAAGACATAAAGAAGTCAGCAATCGAGAGAAAATTGGAAAAAAACTTATGACATTTTGTAGAAGACAACAAGACGAAAGCGTGGACTCTATTAGACAAGAGAGCCAAATTATATATTACAGAAGACAATAAGGATGCAGATGGAAGCATGGAATCTGTTAGATGGAGGGAGCCGATTATATTCACTTACATGAAGCAAGGGTTAGGAGGGAGCTAATCCTATGATCCATTGAAGATGATGAAATATATATATATCCATGGTAGCAACCATGAAAAACAATACATGTTTAGTTCAATTGTAGAAGAAGACTTCTTCGAAAAGAAGCCTTAAAGTATTCTTGGTTGTCCATCTAGATCCGTGATCCTATGATGAAAAGAAGAAGTGGAATCTCTAGGACATGGAATCTATAAGAAACTCCATGGACCTAAGAGATAAAGAAAAACATGAAGAAGAACATGAGGATTCCAAGAAAGAAAGAGGAACCAGAACAACCAGTCATTGTATCAAGAATCACAAGATTACCAGCCTGATATGAACTCACTAAAAGCAATCAAGCAGAAGAACTGAAAATCGTGATGAAGAACAGTGTATGGAAGACTTATGAATGAAAGCATTTTGAGATCTAAAACCAGAGGTTCTCC
>JASDQU010012873.1:323424-337299 GCA_032191745.1 Picea mariana | reverse complement strand
CCATCCTCATGGCCCATACCCATAGCCAAGACTTGGAAGATCGCTTCAACACCTTGCAATCTGGTCTCATCGAGACCCAACAAGAAGTGAAACAACTCAGTGCCAATGTTGTCGCCATCAATACAACCGTGCAGTCCTCAATGGAGGAAATCAAACAAGACCTCACCACCTAGCTTGAATTAGTCTTTTCGGCACTCTGCACCAAACTACATATCCCTACAGATAACCCTTCCTCCCTCACCTCCACATACTGACGGTGACCATTCCTCTCAATCCCATAACTTTCAGAACCATCACTTTCAATGTGACCTATGCCTTCCGCGGGTGGATGTAACCAAATTTGATGGCTCGGACCCCACTGGTTGGGTAACCCAAATGGAACATTATTTCTCTGTATACGGCATTACAGATGACTTGGCCAAACTCTGGTATGGTGTTCTCCATCTAGATCAAGAATGTTGGCAATGGTGTCAATGGAGAAAAACTTCTCGTCAAGGGTATATTGCTTGGACATGCTTTGTGGTAGAGCTTTATAAATGCTTTGACACTGACACCAACCATTTGGGCCATTTGAAAAAGTTGAAACAATTAGGACCAGTGGAAGACTTTATAGCTACCTTTGAGTGCCTGGATTTTAGAACAGAGGGCATGTCTAATGCCTTTTTCCAAGAGTGTTTTATCAGCGGCCTCAATGATGAGATTCAGGCCCATGTCCTCATGGCTCAGCCTCAGATTTGGGTGCAGGATACTAAAAGATCTAAAGAAGAACAACATGTTATATCTTCTCAAAACCAAAAACCCTCCTTTATCCCTCGCCCTAAACCAGTAAATCCCACTACTCCCTCTGCTCCACTAAAGATCCACAAATTGACTAGGGATGAAATGGATGAATGCCAACTCAAAGTCCTTTCTTATAACTGTGATGACAAATATTTCTCGGGCCACAAGTGTAACGAACAAAATCTTTTTATGGCCATCTCCAAGGATATTTCGGAAGAGTATGTAGAAACTCCCTTTGTGTCTGAGTCACCTGAATCAACTGACATAACCCCTCCCTCAGACCCTCCCGAAGTAGAACCGATCATTTCCCTGAATGCTCTCACTGGCTTCTCCACTCCCCAAACCCTCAAGCTAATTGGTTACATCAAGCATCGGATGGTCATCATTCTAGTTGATAGTGCCAGAACCCATAATTTTATTCATTGCCGCATTGCCCAAGAAACTCATTGCTACATCCATGCCGTCAATAATTTCCAAATCATGATTGCCAATGGTGGTTCCATNTTGGGTCCCATTCTCATGGATTTTAAAGACTTAACTATGCAATTCGGCCAGGAGGGCCACCAATATAATTTCCAAGGCATCACCGTCGGTTCACCTGAGATCATTAGTTCCCATCGCATGGAAAAGCTGCTCAAAAAAGGTCATTATGGTGTTATCACCCAACTCCATGCCATACAAGCAACAGAGACACCCTCGGTCCCGCAAGACCTCCAAGCCATCATTTCTAAACATCAATTGGTCTTTTCCACTCCCCAAGGACTCCGTCCTTCCCATGGTGTTCATGATCATTCCATTCCCCTGGTACCCGGAAGCCTTCCTCCCAATATATGTCTGTATCGTCAGCCCTTTTCCCAAAAAAATGAAATTGAGAAAATGGTCCAGGAACTCCTTAATGCAGGTGTTATCCACCCTAGTACGATCCCCTACTCTTCTCTTGTGGTCATGGTCCTGAAGAAAGAAGGTTCTTGGTGAATGTGTCCTGACTTCTTTGCCCTCAACAAACTTACCATCAAAGACAAATTCCCCATTCCTGTCATTGATGACCTCCTAGATGAATTGAGTGGCACCCAATTCTTCACTAAACTTGATCTTTGTTCGAGCTACCACCCGATATGTATGAAAGAGGAAGACATTCCCAAGACTTCCTTTAAAACTCATCAAGGCCACTATGAGTTTTTGATCATGCCCTTTGGCTTGTGTAATGCCCCCTCCACCTTCCAAAGCCTCATGAATCATGTCTTCCATCTTTTTCTCCGGCATTTTGTCTTAGTTTTCTTTGATGATATCCTCATCTATAGAAAAACCTGGACAGACCATCTTACTCATGTGGATCGAGTTCTCCATCTATTCTCTCAACACCAACTTTTCCTGACATAGTCTAAATGTGCTTTTGGCGCCTCAGAACTAGAATACTTGGGTCATCTGGTTGGCAAATATGGCATCAGGGTGGATCCTAAAAAGATTGAATTTATTCAAGACTGGCCTCACCCAAAGACTCTTAAGAGATGGCGTGGATATCTTGGCTTAATAGGGTATTATCGCAAGTTTGTTAAGAATTATGGGAAGATTGCAGCACCTCTCACTGCTCTCCTCAAAAATAAATCTTTCACTTGGACTCCAGTCGCTGCTCAAGATTTTCAAACCTTAAAGATGGCCATGTGCACCACTCTAGTCCTCGCCCTTCCCGATTTCACAAATACCTTTGTGTTGAAATGTGATGCCTCAAGGAAAGGAATCTGTGTTGTCCTTATGTAAGTGGGTCGACCTTTGGCCTTTACCAGCAAGCAACTATCTGAAAGAAATCTGTGCAAATCCATCTATGAAAAGGAAATGTTGTTTATTTTGCATGTCATTGATCTGTGGCGCCCTTATCTATTGGGGCAACATTTCCAAATGAAGACAGACCATCAAAGGCTCAAGTATTTTTTGGAACAACGCATTTCCTCCCCAGAACAACAAAAATGGGTGACTAAACTCTTTGGATATGATTNTACCAGATTGGCTCCAAGCCGTTCGCCAGGCATGGCTACAAGATCCCAGAAGTTTGCAGTTGATCCAACAATTGCAGTCCAATGCTCCAGCTTCCCCGGGGTACTCTTGGCTCCATGATGAACTTCAACACAAAGGTCGTTTGTATTTAAGTAGACAATCAAAGCTTAAATCCACAGTACTTTCTGAGATTCATGCTACACCCACAGCAGGGCACTCCGGGTTCACCAAAACCTATGATATGGTTAAATGTTCCTTTTTCTGGGATGGTATGAAACATGACATTCGTAATTTTGTAGTTGAATGTGATGTGTGTCAATGCAACAAGGGAGAAATAGTCAAATCTCTGGGCACAATACAACTGCTCCCGATTCCACCTACTATTTGGAAGGATATCTCTATGGATTTTATTACCGGCTTACTCAAATTAGGCAATAAATCCATCATCATGGTGGTTGTTGATCTCCTTTCCAAGTATGCTCATTTCTACGCTCTTCAACACCCGTTTACAGCATCCACGGTGGCTCAAATTTTCATGGATCAGGTCTTCAAGCTTCATGGCATGCCGCACTCTATTGTTTATTATCGCGACCCAACTTTCACAAGCAATTTTTGGCAAGAACTATTCAAGATACAAGGCACTGAATTGCATCTCAGCACAGCTTATCATCCCCAAATTGATGGCCAAATGGAAGTTGTCAACAAGTGTTTGGAAACATATTTGAGGTGTTTTTCCTCGAAAAATCAAAATCAGTGGGCTCAATGGTTACCCCTAGCTGAATGGTGGTACAACACTGCATACCATACAACTACACGCATGACTCCTTTTGAAGTGGTATATGGTTAGAATCCACCTTTAGTTCTCTCATACTTACCAGGTGTCTCAAAGGTCTAGGCGGTTGACCTAACACTTACAGCTCGAGAGGCTATTCTTCGTACCCTCAAAGATAATTTGGTCATGGCACAGAATCACATGAAGAAACAAGCAGATCAAGGTCACTCTAAACGTCAATTTGCAGAAGGGGATCAGGTGTTTCTTTGACTACAACCTTACAAGAAAACTTCCCTCAAGGCCGAGCATTGTCAGAAGCTAACGCCCAAATTTTATGGTCCTTATACCATTCTCAAGTGTGTGGGACAAGTAGCCTATCAGTTAGCTTTTCCCAACCATTTGAAGCTACATCCTGTTTTTCATGTTTCATTCTTAAAGAAGGTGATTGGAGCTAAGTGCCAAATTCAAACCAACCTTCCAGATTTAGATGAAGAAGGATCCATTTGGCTACAGCCAAAAGCAGTTTTGGACCAGAGTGAGCATCACCTATGTCAGAGAACCATCAAGGAAGTTCTAGTCCAGTGGAAAGATACAACTCCAGCAGACGCCACTTGGGAACCAGCTACCATTCTGTAGCAATTTCCTCATCTCAAGCCTTGAGGACAAGGTTTTTTTTAAAGGGGCGGACATGTTAGGGTCCTAACCCACACATAAGTAGAAAAATATATTCGGATGTAATAAAAGTCAATATTAATAAGGCCTTTCAATAAAATAGAATAAGGCGGATGTAAGAAGACCTAATAGAAGCTTTCGCTTCTCGAAGGATCTTCCTCTAGATGCTTATTTTTAGTATAAATAGGAGTCGAGGGTATGAGAACCCTAACTTGGATATTATTGTAATAGAACTCTGCTCAACTAGAGTTTTCCCCCTCAAAGAGGCCTGTGAACATTGCTTTCAAGTTCAAAGGGTTATTTCTGTTATTAATCTCATATCATTTCAGTGTTATTGTGGTGAACGTTCTGGTTATATTGTTGTTATTCTGCCATTACTAGCATTTTATTTATGTTTTGCATACATTTTATATCTGGTATATTACAAACTCAACGCATTGTGCACCCCACATGATTCTTTTCTCTGCGCACCTGTCAGAATTGTACCCGTGCACATATCCAGATTTTCAAAATTGTAATGGTTTTTGTGATGATTTGAGGGCCCCTAGCCTTCAGATTCTTGCTTTCATACAATTTTTAATGCACATGCACTCCAATTAGACTCCTTTCCCATATCAAAGGTTAGATAAACATAGGTACTTAGGGGGTAAAAATAACCAAATATTCTCCTCTTTTTCTTTGGTTTCCACATGGATGGTTTGTTTGGTTTGTAAAATTTAATTTGAGATTATTGCTATCACATATAAAAACACTTACATTGGGACTAGAAATTAACTTTGATCATTGATTATTCTCTTCTCTCGCACCATAGAGCGATCTTGAGAATCACAAAGGTGGTCAAAGGGAAATTTCATCTCCCTTAACAAAAATCTTTAGGAGAGGAAAAATCCCCCCTAGGGTTCCTCTTAGTTTCTTTTGAAATCATCTTAAAATTGTAAGAGCCCATACATGCCCACATGTTGCAAACTTAGGATAGTTTCTTGAAATTTCTTTCTTAGTTTACATCACTAGGCAAGTTTAAATATCAAAGTAACGGTCCCATACATGCCCACACGCTTGCACTCTAGGATATTTTTTCAAACTTTCTTAGTGTAAACAAAATTTAGGGAGTTTAAAGGATTGGTAAGGACCCATATGTCCACATGCTATTTCTTTAGGGATTTTAAAGTTCCGCAACATTGTACCAATGACACTTAGTAAGATAGGTGACAAATATTTCTAAGGACCACAGAAAGTGCACATGTTGCAATGACACACCTAACTTATTAAAACTTGGCACACTTTTTCATTTGCTCACACACAAAGTCACTCCTCACTCACATAATTTTCATTTTGAATTGTGGAGGTTGAAGTAGGTTTTCTCCAAAGAAATTATGAAACGTCCCACTACTTATTTGGAAATTATCCACACCCACTTAATTCAAACAAGATTGGTTCACACCCCCAATCTCTCAACCCACCACATCTAAAAAAAAATCTAAAAACTCACTAATGTTTTCCTCCACAGGAGGTGCCAAAAGAATTTTTTTAGTCTAGGTAGGATCTCGGGGGTAGGCATACAAATAACCCACAGTTATCTGGTTCTCACATTTTCAAACATTATAAGTTGACAAATAGGGTACTTTCAAATCCTCCAAGTCAAATGTTCCTACACCATAATGCAGAGAGATACCCGTGAAGGGTTGAAGGCCAAAGTCTGGTTGTTCTATGCATCCCCCCTTGAGTCACCCAACTCTTGGAAGGGATCCAGCTAGTGACCCATTTCTGAGGTCGAAAATCTAAATTCTTCACTTTGACTGAGGTACCTACTGAACAAATTTAGGACATCTACCCAGGTGGCAATTGTGGGTTGCAATTGCACCTTGATCAGATTTTGTGTCGCTATTGGGAAATATTGCCAGCTCTTTCGAGATATGCACCCTCTACCCCTCATTATAATTGATTATTTCATCCTTCATGAGTTCCTCTTCCAGTGGCTTCAGACCCCACTATCGAGTGCTCTTGGAAGTTCCAGTGTTATTTGAGAGGAAGGACGATACATATTTTAGGACACAAGAATTTTTTTTATTTTTTTCCCCATGCGAACAAAATCCACCTACCCACATGTTTGTTTATTTACAGTTGATTTATGTATGATGCTCATTTGATTACATGCAATTGTGAGTTGTATTATCTTGTGAAGGTCCAAATTATACAAATCTCTTGTTCATTTATTTCTCTCATCACCATTTACACACATTCACTTTTCTAGTCGGACATCAAAGGGGACCCACATAATCTTCATCATTCCAGATGCTTGCAAAACCTCCCTCCTATTCTAGGAGGAGACCCTAGGCTTGCCAAATCACCAGCTCAACCATCTCACACCCCCATGAGTTCAACTATTTTGGGATCATCTTTACTTGGTTCCACTTTGATTGGGTCTGATTCCCAAGGAAATCCATCCACTGGCTCTCCTTCACAAGGAGGTGGGGGGGGGACTTCTTCTCAAGGGAGAAGTACAACCCCACCAAATCCCTCTCAAGGGTCAGGTCCACTGCCTACTCGCACAATGGCTAGAACTAATCCTCCAAAAAATCCCCCTATGCCATACTTTGTGTCTCTCAACATTCCTAATTTGACTAAACTCACGAATGATCCCATTTTACATGACCCTACATGGCCCAATATGCCTACCAAACTACCTTCAGATATTCCAAAATTTGAAGGAAACCCGAGAGAAGATCTTGCCAACCATGTTATGACCTTCCACTTATGGTGCTCTTCAAACAGCATCATGAATAATTCCATCTAATTAAGGTTATTTCAAATAGCACTCACTGGTCCATCATCCAAATGGTATGTGGATGAAAAATCAGGGTCCCACGTGACTTTTGAATCCTTGGGCAAAGCCTTTTTTTCCTTTTTTCATCTACCATTTCGTCATGATATTGTCTTATAAATTCTCTCCGAGTGAAAACAAACCTCAACTATGCATATTTCTAACCACATCCATGAATGGCATTGGCGACGTAGTTTGTGTAAAGCAGAAACCACCAAAGAACAACGCCTCGATTGGTTTCTAAAATCACTCGTCTTTATACTTTCCAAGAATGTAGCATCCACTTTTCCTCAGTCAGAAGAGGAATCCATCAGAAAGGACCAACACTTCAACCTTATCTATGCTCAGTCAGGTTACTTATACACAGTGTTATCTGATGCACCCATTCTTGTACCATTTGGCCAGGACAAACCTGGGATGTCCCACGCTACGGATGGGTTGATTGGTACCACGACACATCACAACCCTTATAGCCAACCACCACCTATGTATGGTGCACCTCAATATCCACAACCATATGGAGGGCCATCTTATTACCCTCCACCCCCTTACCAACAACCATATCCTGTTGCTCCCCCCCCCACCCATGAGTGGACCCTCTTTGGCACCCATGATGTGTCTGGCCTCTCAACCAAGTTCGGGTTCACCTTCTACCTCAGCATATAATCTGGGAACCATTGAAATCCCTTCACCTTCCTATGCACCCTATGAATCGTTTCCACAAAAAAATCTGTACTTTCCATTTCCTGGTCCTCCACATGGCCAACCATATGTTGATGTTAACTTTGTTCAACACTCTCCCATTCAACAACTTCATACTTTTGAACAGTTGAATACGGAAAATCCGGCCCATCAGTCGAATAATGCCAAGAATAAAGGAAAAAACTGAAACAATAATAACCTGGGACCAGGTAGAAATAACACCCAACAAAACCAACCCACTGGGGGAAACCAGAACCCCCAAGGGGACAATAATAACAAACGCCAAGGGAAGAATAACAACAATCTTAGGATGAACTTCCCTCGTGCTCTTTGTGGTGAGTATGGACACTATACTCACCATTGTCCCCAAATTGTTGACTTCAAATCGATGAAAGAATCCATGAACGCAACACATCCTCTAGCACCACCTGCCCCTCAGCAGGCCCCACAACAGTACTTGCAACAGCCACCCCCAGTCGTGCTACAAAACTCTATACCACACCAAGGTGCGATGAATACCCAATAGAGGTACACCCTACCCCAGTACAAATGGGGCAATATCGAAACCCAGGGCCTGTCCACCGTGAAAATATGGCGGATCTCAATATCCTCCTCACCAACGAAGAAGAGATTATTTTGCAAATGCGCGGTCCTTAATTTCCACCTTGGGGGCAGTTGACCCAGCTGATACTAGACTCATCACATTTGATCTAGATAGCATTGAACCACGCCTCCCTGTTATGGTAGCTTTCCAGATACCAATAAATATTCGAAACATCATGATTCATCGGTGTATCATCGATGAAGGTGCATCCACATGCATCATGTCCAAAAATGTATGGCGAAAACTTGGCTCCCCTAAGCTAGTACCATCCTCCATCACCTTAAGAGCCTATGATTTTCAACCATCCTCCCCTAAAGGGCTCTTCAAAAATGTCCTCGTCGAACTCAGGGGAAAAACCATCCTCATCGACATTGACGTTATCGATGCCCCGCTTGATTACAATATCTTGTTTGGAAGTAGCTACATGTACGCTATGAAGTCATTAGCCTCTTCTGTGTTTCGAATGATGATGTTCCCCCACAATGGAAAAATCATCACCATCAACCAAATTACACATTATGAGCCTAACCACTCTGCCAACATCGACAACATTCTGCCTCTTGTCCACACTAGCTCAGATTCTTATTCGCTCATGGACATGGGTCTAGGAATTTTCAAGGAACCATCCTTTTTGGGGGCATACCATGGAGCACCACCTTTCATACACCCTTCAACACAAGTGTGTGTCGTATATTCTAATGGAACTAACACCAGAGACATTATTCCTCCCATTGAGGCCTCTCCACACCTCGATGTTCCACCAGTTAAAGAACTATTACCTCAATAATTCCTTGAGAACCCTATTGCACCACTTATCCTTGATTTTCCCCTCGTCGAGGGGAAAATCTTGATTTGGGAGACAATCCCTCAAGTCATTACTCAAATTCCCTTCTTCTACCCCTCACCTAGAGTTCAAGCATTTCAGGTAGTCATGACGATTACCCTTCCCAACCTGGTGCTTGCCATCCATTTATGGTATCTTCACCCACCCGCGATGGTTCCTTAGCCATCTCTCCCTCCTCATCCAGAGGGAATCCCGATGCATATTCCAGTATAGGCTCCGACTGTACCACCCTCACCCCTAACTGATAGCACCACTGCCACTTTTGGGGGTTGATGGAATAAGAAAGAGCCCACAACTCCACTTCCTCCCCGAGTTCAAGCTCCTTGTGCACTATGCGAAAGAGAGGTACACCCCACTAATGTATGTCCTACTCTTCCTGAGTTACGCAATCTAATCCAAATCCCTCAAGCAACCACATCACTCGCCACTTCACCAAAAATGTCTAGTGCTACTACTGCGTCCACCACTGCAGGCAATAAAGGGTTGCGAACCAAATTCGCTTGTGCCATCTATTCAAAATATGGCCACTACACTCATCATTTTCCAACTCTACCTCAGTTTCTCCAGATGCTAGCTGTAGTACGCCCAACCTTTCAGCAAGAGCCCTCTCTGCCACCACTTTTTGGTGCTCACGTCACTGACATTCATTATGTCTCTTCCTCAGTCCCCAAACAGATGAGATGCCCTTTCGCTCTCTGTGACTCACTTTCTCACTTTACATACCGATGTCCTTTGATTTTTGCATACCAAGGTCGTCATTCAACCCTTGTTCAACCACGTCTGACCACCTCACCACTGATACTGCACTCCCTAGATATTGCCAATATTACCTCCCATGAACCTGAGTCACTTCCCATCCCTCCATGTTTCACAGATTGACTGTCTGAGGACTTTCCCCCAAACCCTCCCAATTCTCTAGTAAATTTCCCACAGGAAATCTTCCCCCCTACCACAGTTTATCACCCATAGTGCTTGGACATTTGGTTTATGTTGAGCGATCCCTCTCACCCAGTGTGTGATATCCCCTCTACATCCTCGCCACTTGAGAAGACTCACACTTTGACAATCCCCCCTACCACCTCCTCGGATCCCATGTATTCTCGCATTTTCCACTATGATGAAGATATCCTGGAGGAACTCACTACCCTCGATTGCCCATGGAATGCGCTCCATCATCAAGCGTTTTTTCTCTCACAGGAATCCTTTCACCCCCCTAGCCAAGCTTCCATATGCACAATCAAAATAAAGGATTTTATTCCTTTAGGGCATATAGACTGGTTCAACAACCCTATCCCTATCCCAGATTCTTTTGAAGAAGGAAACATGGCAAATATCTCCCCCACTGTCAAAATTGACATTTCCATCAAACCGGGAATCATAGAAGAAATCACCATTGGCGTTGCATGCTCCCCTGAGGAACTCATAGCTTACAAAACTCTCTTTCAGGAATATAGGGATATTTTTGCCTCGTCATATATGGAGATGCCCGACCTCAATCCATCTATATTCGAACATCACATCAACACATGGCCAGATATTACCCCAGTTCATCAAAAGCAGTGCCCCCTTAACCCATCCAAATATGTAGCTATCAAAGCTAAAACTGACAAGTTACGCGTTGCTAGGTTCATTTACCCTATTGTGTATACCTCATGGGTTTCCAACCCCATCCCCGTTAACAAAAAATAGGGCACTATTTGCTTCTACGCCGACTTTCGCGATCTCAACCATGTTTGTCCCAAAGACAACTTTCCAACCCCTTTCATCGACCAAATTATCGATGATTGTGTCAACCATGAGGCTTTTTCCTTCATGGATGGGTTCTTCGGCTACAATCAAATCCAAATCCATCCACCAGATCAATATAAACCGCTTTTACTACCCCGTGGGGTACTTTTGCTTATCGTGTCATGCCTTTTGGACTCAAGAACATAGGTTCTATGTTTCAACGAGCCATGACTTATGTTTTCCTAGATCTTTCTCACATCATCCTTGCTTATTTGGATGACCTCACTCCTCGATCCAAAAATCGAACTCAGCATTTAGACGAATTACGCATCATTTTTCAACGATGTCGCAAGTATAATATCCACTTGAACCCCCTCAAGTGTGTATTTTGTGTCACCGTCGGACGCCTTTTTGGGTTCATTGTCTCCCAACATGACATCATAGTGGACCCCCTCAAGGTCCAAGCTATCACGAAAATTCCACCACCTAGGAATTTATGCCAACTGTAGAGCCTGAAAGGCAAATCTAACTTCTTCTGTCGCTTTGTCCCAGATTACACCACTCACGCACACAGTTTCCTCCACTTACTGCATCATGATATCCCATTTCGATGGGATGAACATGTTAAAATTGATTTTGATGATTTGAAACCGGCCCTATCCAACGCCCCTTTGATTAGTCCTCTAGACTATGATCGTGATTACATCCTCTACTTGTCAGCCTCAATCGTCACAGTAGCAGGATTCCTCGTCCAATTAAGGGATGATGGGAAAGAACATGTCATTTACTGCATCAGTAAAAATATTTTCGGACCACCCCTGAAATACAATCATGATGAGAAACTCACCCTCGAAGTTCTCCTCACAATCCAAAAGATGCGACACTATATCCTGCTTCGAACTACCAAAGTCATAGAAGATTCCAACCCCATGTCGTACTTTCTTAGTCAACGGAAAATTAATGGAAAATTTTCTCGATGGATCATTATCCTTCAAGAATACAACCTAGATTTCTCAACTCCCAAAAGCAAGAAAGTGCTCATCCTCACCGAATTCATCATATCTTTTCCCTCAGACGCTAAAGCTTCACTCGTAAATATGGATTTTCCCGACGAACACTTCTTCTTCATCCCCTATGATGACCCCTAGTATGGTAACCTTCTTTTCTACCTTCATACACAAAAGTTTGGGTCTCATCTCTCTCGAGACGATCGCCAATGTATTCTCCATCAGGCCCCTCGATACCTCCTCATCGGAGACGTCTTATACCAACGTGGGGTCGACACCATTCTTCGTCGATGTCTGACCATTGCCGAATCTGACAAAGTCTTGAATGATTTCCATAGCATGGCTTGCGGTGGTCACCTCTCGGGTATGTCCACTTCCCAAATATCATTCGAGCAGGGTACTTCTAGCCCACGATGTTTCATGACTTCATCCACGTTGTCAAGTGATGTGACAAATTCCATCTCCATGAAAACAACTCATGAGCGCCACCATCTCTTCTACATCCAGCCATCATCGTTGGCCCCTTCTGCAAATGGGGCATAGACTTTATGACTTGCAATCCTCCATCTAGTAATGGAAACAAGTACATCGTCGTGGAAGCAGATTACTTTACCAAATGGGTTGAATCCATGCCCTCTTTCAACAATACCACTGACATAGCAACACGTTTTTTCTTCAACCACGTCATTACTCATTTTGGAGTCCCACTACAGTTAGTGTCTGATCACGGTAAACACTTTGAGAATGAGATATTCGTAGAACTCTCCTCAAAGTTAAGCTTCTCCCATGAGTTTTCCTCCCCATACTAACCTCAGTCCAATGGACATGTTGAGGTTGTCAACAAAGTCCTCAAAACCATGCTACAACATACTGTCAACAAACATAATACCATTCCTATCAAAACCGCCACCAGTTTTACACCGTTCCACCTCATCCATGGGATCGAATCCACCCTCCCTATCGAGTGTGAAATTCCCACGTTATGCACTGCCATCAAGATATTACCTGACACTGCTCCAATGGAGCAGCGCTTGCTGACCTTAGAGTCGCTAGATGAAGATCCTCGGTCTTCATTACAGAACAATTAGGCAACTAAAAAATGGTCCAAATACACCTTCAATCGCCATATCAACCTTCGTTCATTCAATCAAGTATATCTCGTCCTAGCCTATGATATCGCCCATGATACTCTTGGCCATGGGAAATTCAAGTCATTATCGCATGGACCCTACATCATCCAACACTGCCTCACTAACAGTGCATACATCCTGGCCTCTCCAGAAATTTATCCTCTCAAAGAACCTGTCAACGAGTTGTACTTAAAGAATTTTTACACCTGAGCATAGCCATTCTACCTTAGGATTTTTCTTTGTACACATTTGTAGAGGTTTTAGTCTTCTTTTTCACCACCACCCCTCATGTTTGATCTATCATCCATTTTATTGCCAGATGCATCCTTCATCCGCCTACTGCATCGGTTACGTTGATGATGCTAGCCATTGGACGCGGAATCTCACTTCGACCGCTTGGGCCCTCTATACCCCCTCACATATACTGCTCCACTCCAGCAGCATATGTTTGGGCTCATCCACCAACAACCAAGCAGAATGTGCCGCCATCATTGGTCTCCTCACCGAGGCCAGTCATCGCCACTTTCGTCACGTTAGCATTTTATTAGATTCCCAGCTTGTCGTCCTGCAACTCAACAATGTATATCATGTCTGCGATCCTTGCCTCTTTCAAAAATACCTGCAAGTTAGACTCTTATCTCACAACTTTGATTCAATCACATTTACACATATTCCAAGACAATTTAATCAAATAACAGATAATATGGATAACCTAGTGTTAGATTGGCATGTATCACATCAAAACATCATCACATATACATAATCATCATACATCTATCACGGCATATATATTAAACATCATAAATGATCAAAAACATAAACA
>JASDQU010012873.1:302461-318927 GCA_032191745.1 Picea mariana | reverse complement strand
TAATTAAATTTAGCAATCTACTTGTTTGATTGAGATCATAAGAACTTTAATCATTTAGGGTTGGGAATTTTTACATAGTACCATAGCTTATTTTTCTAATTGAGATTATCTAATATTTATGGAAAAAAATCAATTGTAGGGAAGAAGGACCAACAACAAGAGGGTTTCAAAGCTATTTTTCAGATTTGGGATTTTGTGTAGTAGATCTCAGAGATGGCATTGCTTAGCCTTAGGTTTGAGGATAGATTGGATGGTGTCTCAAATTTCTTATCATGGAAGGTGAGGGTTACACTCTTACTATATGAGAATGATCTTTAAGATATTTGTCAAGAATGTTGCTACTTCACCTACAAATATGTAGGAGTTGGTAGCTCACAACAAGAGGGTATTGAAGGCCAAGCAAATGATCTTGGATGCCATAAAGGATCATCTGATTCCTCATTTATCCAAGAAGAAGAAAACAAAGAAAATGTTTGATGCCCTGGTTAGTCTCTACCAAAGTCTGAGCATAAACAAGAAGATGATATTGTGATACAAACTTAGATCCAAAGTGATTACCAGATCAGACACAACCACCATTTACCTTATGAAGATCACACAAATTTGTGATCAAATTGTAGTGGTTGGGGAAAAATTTGAAGAGGTATATCTAGTGAGCATGGAATTGAATGTGTTAGCACATGAAATGTATTGAAATTCACCCTTATTTTTATTGTTTTCTTTGTCTAAATTTTGTTAGGGTCACAACTAGTCTTTGGAGACTAGGTGATAGGTCTTTGTAACACACTCAACCCCTAAATACCCTTTATAGGTATGGGGCATCAAATTTTTGTTTTCCCTAACTATATCAATTCCTGGTTTCGAGATCTCCATTGGCTATTGCTCGCCACGAGCTTTCTAATGGTCACCACTACACTAAAATATAAGCTTTGGTCTGCAAGTTATTGCCTTCCGAAGTTACCTGAGAGATTATTAGTTGGGGTCTTCGACGTTCAGCGCTGAACGCCCCTTTTTCTTACTCCCTGAAGTCCCAAAATATTGCTACATGGCCTTAGCCATTCGTTGATTGACGATCAACGTTTTACGTTGAACGTCCCTTTTTTTACATTCGTCAATCGTCAATCGACATTGAACGTTCGACATTCGACGATCGATGATCGACGTTGAACGTTCAACGATCAACAATTGACGTTGAATGTCCCTTTACTATACTACGCCCCAAATCTTCCGAAATCCAAAAGTCTCGGAATACCGGTCACGTCACCAACCATGTTGGCCAGGTGGGCATGAACCAAAAGGTGACACATGGCGAGGGCCATAGGTGACACATGTGACACATGTCATTCTCTAATAGGAATAAGGGGTTTGTGAATCGTCCATATCTGGGTGACACGTGGCACCTTATTTGCGGGTCCACATCACCCTAAATGACGTTAGTGAGCCACATCAGCCCCCGACATACAATATTCTAACTTCTTTCAAATCTCACAGTTGAGATCTGTCCACGTATATCCATAGACCAATGACTCCCATTACTACATGACTCCGGGCTTCGGAGCTTACCAACTCCTCACATCTCGAATCCCCTCAAGAGCCAAGTCTCCAGACTCTCTAATCTAGTGCCATGTGTCCTCATCCTATCAACGATTGAGATACCAAGTCTCCAGATTTAATCTGAAGACTCTTGGCCAAGTTTCTTCGGAGTATGAAGTCTCTGGACTGTTAGCACCATGATTTTCGTAGCTAAGGTTATAGGTTTGTCAACAATTTTCAAAGTCATGCATGTTAACACCCATATTTTTTTTATGACTGGCATCATCTAACATCTCCAAGGGTTAGTTTCAAAAGGAAGCTTATCATTTATTTGTTCCATTTCCATTTGTAGCTGTGCGCTGAAAAAATTTCTACGCGCTGCATAGAGCATTTCACCATGCAAAGGATTCTGTCTCGTAGTGGATGTTGTTGAACATAGGATGTTGTTGCACATAGGATGTTGTCGTGCATAGGATGTTGTCACGTAGTGGATTTCATCGCACAGTGGGATGCTGTCATGCATAGGATTATTTCATGCAGTGGATTTCATTGCACAGTGGGATGCTGTCGTGCATAGGATGCTTTTGCGCAGAGGATCTTCCTGCACACAGGCTACAGGTTGCCCTGGGCAAATGACTGGTTTAGTGGTCAACTTCAAGATCAATTTCTAACCAACTGGAGAAGAATTTTGAAAATCCCCGAGAGGTTTTTGTCTAGGACAAGCCAAATACTAAAAAAATCTCTCATATTTGCTAAATGTGTCACGGATTGGGAGATTCAAAGGAATATTTGAGCCCTATGTTTCAACTTTCATGATTTCCTGTCCGAGACATGTTTTTCGGACATGTATTCCAACCAACTGGAGATGAATTTAAAGAAACCGAGAGAGGTTTTTCTTTATAATGAGATTTAATAGAAAAACCTCTCTCCGTTTATAAAATTAGTTTTTTATGAGTGAGATACGATGTCATATTTAACGCCTATTTTCCCAGTTTGTTGAGCATTCCGCTGCGTTTTGCTATAGGTTATTGTCGCGTAGTAGACTTGCTGTGCAGGGATGACAGAGTGTCCAAAAATGAACATGATGACTCATCACAACCATATGGTCAAATTTTGATCATGATCAATTACTGTAAATAATATTTTGGTTACGATGATGATTTGGCAAAGTCGAGTTTCCTATTTTTAGTGAATCTGTTGAAGTTATTGTTCTCTTTCAAAGAAAATGCAACCATGATTCTAGGAGGGAGTAATTCGACCCTAGCAGCCAAGGGTGAAATTATATTTCTATATATGGGGATGATTTTCATGTAAACATGGTTGGTTGCAAAAATTGGTATAGACCACAACTATTGTATGTAATTTGAGTTTTTTGACCGAAATTTAATGCAAAGGTCTTGTAACTTGACGAAAAGATTCTAGTTGTAGAAGTTAGATGTATTGTGCCTCTTTCTTTGCGTATGTGCTTCTGTCATATTTATTCATCTATTTTTCTGTCTATTTCAGAACGAAATTTCGAACCTGTGGATTCGCTGCGCAACACCCCTTGTTCGCGCCACTTAGAAAAAACGTTTTCTTCTAAAGCTAACTCCGAATTCACCCGCAGCGGTGCTCCGAGTTACTTCCTATGTTTTTCTCCCGCCACACATTACGGTTTTACACTGAAGAATGTTGCTCGCCTAGCCTTATCCTCTCAAGTTCGGTCACTAATTCATTTGTCTTTGTCATTCCCTCAAATCGACTCCATAGCCCAAGTCTTACTTTCTTGCGCCAATATAACCAGATCCTGTTTTATCAAAGGTGTTAAATCTAACCACTGATTTTAAAGCCATATCCTGCACAGATACCATGCCTTTTGAGAGAGCCCTCTTTATATATGAAAGGCTAGTTTTGGGTCTCAAAGTTGGTTGCAAAAGTTACCTTCATTGTCTATTTATCAATGGAACAGATTTATGAAGTGCTAACATTCTGGCGCCGTTGTCGGGGACCGAATTGAATGAAACTTTCCATGGGAAGAACGACATTATTTCAGTTCTAAGGTTTGAGAGCAGCAGACACTTAGGCACATATTGGATGTATTTCTTCTCTAGCAACTCCACACATCAAAAAATCAGTTGAAGGTGATTCCACTGGCAGAAGAATCCAGAGCTAAAGTTTTCATGGCGACTCCAATCAAGATTCAAATGAAATTCAAAGACTCCACTGGAGAATGAGACCTGTTGATAGAGATATGGAAGAGCAGTATGGAAAAATAAGGTACTCGAGCTTAAGTTTAGTTCAATAAGTAATTTTCTGTTTGATCAATATCTTCTTGTCCTTTCCTGAGTTTTTCAAAAGAATATTTCTTCACTTAAATGAAGCCCAAAGATCTACCCTTGTATATCCTTCATTGCAAACTGTAGGTATACCTCTTTCTTCTTGTATAACCGATATTCACCAAGCTCCTTCCTCAGAGACATATGATGTTCATGATCATTCTTGTGAGCTTAATGAAACCAAAGCTGAGCTTGTACTTTCTATTCTTAATCCTACACCCTCCAAGATTCAAGAAAGATACAATCCTCTTAAATTTCCTTCCATCCTTCATGAATTTCCTCTGAAACATTATAAGTATCTTCCTAGGTTCGATGGAGAGATTGATGGAAAGTCAGCTGAAAAAGATATTCATGCCTTTGAGCATTTCATAGACCTTTTTGAGATAGAACATGATGATGTGTCTATGAGGGCCTTTTATCAGTCCTTACAAGGAGGTGCCAAATAATGGTTCAGACATTTACAGCCTCAGTCGATTAGCTTGGGGGATGAATTGAGGGAAGCTTTTCGTAGATTTTGGGGTGAGATAAATTCATGGGATCTACTCCTTTTAGAGTTTTATGCCATGAGAAGAATGAAAGATGAAACCATCTCAAATTGTAGTAGGAGGTTTGCTAGTATTTATTATAAACTGCCTAAAGAAGTCCAACCTCCTGAAGTTGCTTCCATGCTCCATTATGTAACAACCTTTTAATCAGAATTATCTTTTCTTTTGATGGAGAGGAAGTCTATGTATTTGGAGAAGATGTTCAACAATGCTCAGGAAGTTGAAGAAAATATTGAAGCATGTAAACAGATTCAAAATGAGGAGTTGGATGCTAAAGAACATGACAATGAATATGAACAAAGAAAAGTTGATTTGAATCTTGGTTGATAATTTCGTATGTCCTCTTGAAGCTTTAAATGTTGATGATTTTGCAAAGGATTAAATTCTACTTATTGAAAAGTAAGGTACTAATTTAGCTTCTGATCCATCCCATGATAAGCATGGGGCTGATTGTTTTATGTATTCATTTGTAGACAATCAAGAAAATGAATTTGCAAATCAGCTTATTGAAGAGCATGTTGATATCTTAATCTTTTTCTTGTTAGATGACATTGCAGATGTTGTTGATTTGTCTTTATATGATGAATATGATGATGGCTATGATATTAACTTCCTAGAACAACCAGCTGCATGTTCTTTATCAGAAAATGTTCATTTTCAGCAGTGTAATGAGAGCAATCAACCTACATATCACAGTTACAAAGAATAATATGAAGAAAGTACTGAATCAGTTGAAGGAAATTATTTACCTTTATTCTTTTCTTTGTTTAAATTGTTGAAAGAAAATTTAAAGATCATCACTGAGGCAGAGGAATGTGTGCTGATGCAAAATCATACTGATTCATGGGAAACAATTGACAAGAATTTGTAGAAATCTTCTCATGTGTTTAGTGACCCCGTTGCTTGTTATATGGAAGGTTTTATCAGTTCAAAATTACAACCATTGGTCGAAGATGAATCTGAAAATGAGTGTGTTCAAAAATCCAAAGAAATTGAAAAATGTGCATATGACAGCAGTGAAGAAAATGAAGAAGGTTTTGAATCAAGTGAAAGAACCTTGCCATTATGTTTTGCTACTTTCGAATTGCTGAAGCAAAATGTTTTTAATGTTTTGAATCAGAAATCCTTCAGGCATGATGTTGAATATGAAGAAAGTAGTGGACTTGCAAATGAAAACTGTCTTCCATTATGTTTTTCTTCCTTTGAATTGTTGAAAGTAAATCATGAGATAATAGAGGAAGCAATGAAGTTTAACTGCATTCATATTGACATTGTTTTACATGAGAAAATTGTTATCAATGAAGAAGATCAACAATCTTCTCATAATTTTAATGACCCCATTATTGATTACATGGAAGGTGATTTCAGTTCAGAGTTGCAGTCTATGATCAACTACCGTCTTGGAAATACATATGATGGTCAATCAACACTAGTGTTAGATATGGATTGCTTGCCACTAGGGGTTTCATTTCAGCCAACACTATCTTCTGATTCAAAAGATTGTTATTTCCAACAGTCTCAACATATTTTTTAGCCTTTTTGTGGTAATAAACAGGTTGAATTACGTGAAAACAAGGATGTAGTGGAAGGGGTGAAACATGATTGTTGTTTTATGTATGTTCGGGAGGATCCATTTGCAGTTTTGTTGGAGGCGGAAAACAGTCCCAAAGTTTTTAATTTTTTGAGATTTGAATTTATAGATAAATTTTTGAATGGATTATCAGTAAACAGGCTTTGGAGCAAACATGTGCAAAGAACGCAAAAAGTGGATAAAGTGCTTGCATGGTTGCACTGGCATTTTGATTTCACTTGATTGGAATCCTTTTCAACAGTTAGGGTAGGTAGGAGTGCAAATAAGATCAGTACTACGAGAATTTCTTTTAGCAATCTGCAGTTTTCATTTTTAGCTTAGTTTCAGATTTCAGTTTGGAGCATATGCAGTTTTGGGTTTTCAGCGGATACATGAGACATGTCAGAGCAGAGTTTTCAATGGTTCAGGAACATCCCAATGGATAGGCACAAGGTCTACAAGTTATTTTCTACCTCACAGGGAGGATAACATTCCTGTTGGAGCCAGCTATTAGCACCATGATTTTTCGTAGATAAGGTTATAGGTTTGTCAACAATTTTCAAAGTCATGCATGTTAACACCCATATTGTTTTTATGACTGGCATCATCTAACATCTCCAAGGGTCAGTTTCAAAAGGAATCTTATCATTTATTTGTTCCATTTCCATTTGCAACTGCGCATTGCAAAATTTTCTATGCGTTGCGTAGAGCATTTCACTACGCAAAGGATTATGTCGCGCAGTGGATGTTGTTGCACATAGGATGTTGTTGTGCATATGATGTTGTCGCGCATAGGATGTTTTTGCATAGTGGATTTCATCACACAGTGGGATGTTGTCGCGCATAAGATGCTTTCGTGTAGTGGATTTCATCGCGCAGTGGGATCCTGTCACACATATGATGCTTTCGTGCAGAGGATTTTTCTACGCACAGGCTACAGGTCGTGCTTGACAAATGACTGGTTTAGTGGTCAACTTCAAGATCAATTTCTGACCAACTGGAGAAGAATTTTGAAAATCCCCGAGAGGTTTTTATCGAGGACAAGACAAACAATAAAAAAATCATATTTTTAAAATGTGTCATGAATAGGGATATTCGAAGGAATCTTTGAGCCCTATTTTTCATCTTTCATGATTTCCTGTTCGAAACATGTTTTTGTGACACGTATTCCGACTAGATAGAGATGAATTTAAAGAAACCGAGAGAGGTTTTTATTTATAATGAGCTTGAATACAAAAACCTCTCTCAGTTTATAAAAATAGGTTTTTATAAGTGAGATACGATGTCACCTTTAACGCCTATTTTCCCAATTTGCTGCGCATTCTGCTGCGTTTTGCTATAGGTTATTGTCGCGTAGCAGACTTGCTGTGTAGGGATGAAAGAGTGTCCAAAAATGAACATGATGACTCATCACAACCATATGGTTGAATTTTGATCATGATCAATGACTGTAAATAATATTTCGGTTATGATTATTATTTGGCAAAGTTGGGTTTCCTATTTTTAGTGAATCCGTTGAAGTTATTGTTCTCTTTCAAAGAAAACGGATCCATGATTCTAGGAGGGAGTAGTTCGACCCTAGAAGCCAAGGGTGACATTAGATTTTTATATATGGGGATGATTTTCATGTAAACATGGTTGGTTGGAAAAATTGGTATAGACCGTAGCTATTGTATGTAATTTGAATTTTTTGACAGAAATTTAATGTAAAGGTCCTGTAACTTGACAAAAAGATTCTAGTTGTAGAAGTTGGATGTATTGTGCCTCTTTATTTGCATATGTGCTTCCTGTCATATTTATTCATATATTTTGATGTCTATATCATAATGAAATTTCGAACCTGTGGATTCACTGCACAACGCCCCTTGTTCGCGCCACTTAGAAAAAACATTTTCTTCTAAAGATAACTCTGAATTCGCTCGCAGTGGTGCTCCGAGTTACTTCCTATATTTTTCTCCCACCACACATTACAGTTTTACACTGAAGAACGTTTCTCACCTAGCCTTATCCTCTCAATTTCAGTCACTGAGTTATTTGTCTGTACCATTCCCTCAAATCGACTTCATATCCCAAGTCTTACTTTCTTGCACCAATATAACCAGATCCTGTTTTATCAAAGGTGTTAAATCTAGCCACTGCTTTCAAAGCCATATCTTGCACAGAGACCGTACCTTCTGAGAGAGCCCTCTCCAGATCTGAAAGGCTAGTTTTGGGTCTCAAATTTGGTTGAAAAAGTTACCTTCGTCGTTTTTTTATCAACTGACCAGATTTACAAAGTGCTAACACAGACTATATGATCTCTTGCCACGTGGTCTCTCATCCTACAAATCTAGTCCAACGGGTGACTTTTGACATGGGAAAAATGGGGGCCACGTGTCTCTCCACGATGGGTTCTCGGTTGGTTTGGTAGTTGAGAGGGTTCTCAACAGAGTCCTTAGATCGACGACTGAGAGGGATCCCAAAGGATCCAAGGATCAATGGTCCATGTCACTTCGGAGTTCGACATTCAGGAGTTTGACGTGTATCTTCCATCTTCGTCTCCAGACCACACCCGATCTATCGCTATGTGTACCTAGCATTCACGACCAGGATTTACTCCGGCTTGTAGATCTTTGGGGAAACTCACACATCGCTATACCGCCAAATACCCAAACTTCCAAATATTCATTTATCTGTGGACACACGTCCCTCTATTATCAACAATCCAGGTTAACTTCACAACTCTGACATTTGGGAGTCTCGACGCTAGACCATTCCTATTCTCCTGAAGTGGAACTTCGTCGAAGTTCTTAATGCTACCCTTCCTAAGTCCGCTATAATAGTGGAGAGAGATCTCCAATGGATCCCCAAATCTACAACCCTCATCAATTCACGACTCCGACCTTTGGTTGTTTTCAAGGGTTTTGGAGTCATAAGTCTTGAAGTCTCAAGGTCCTGAAGCCAAAGTAGCTTCGCTCCTTTCGGGCTTAGCGAGGGGTTCCCAACCCTGGGTCATATGGGATCATATTTGGATTTCGGGATACACCCATCTCTTAGTCAAGACTTTATTAAGGCCATGAGTATGAGACCTCAGTCACATGGGTGGAGGGTCTGAAGGAAACGCCCTTCTCTCACATAGTTGAATTTGAAATTCCTGCTAAGGTAAAATCAAAGGGTCGATAGGACTTAGACGTTTCAGTTAATCCTACCCCAACTCTCCTACGGATTCACATCCCATAACTCTCTAACGGATAAACTAAAGTAAATCAAAGACCATGTAAATATAGCAGTTTACAAAAGAAAACGAGCATTTCTAATAACTTTTCAAATATTGAAATACTTAACCATAAACACAGACATTCAATCATCGCATCCAATATAT
Source organism: Picea mariana (assembly GCA_032191745.1). Classification (NCBI taxonomy): domain Eukaryota; kingdom Viridiplantae; phylum Streptophyta; class Pinopsida; order Pinales; family Pinaceae; genus Picea; species Picea mariana. The sequence goes on along the minus strand of JASDQU010012873.1, from coordinate 309,603 downwards.
CAAATAGAGTATGAAAATACTTATCAGAATTGGAAAATATGAAGCGACTGCTGAAATGGGTGTCTGTTTCCTCCCAACCATAGGCACAACCACTCTTGACGTATTTACCACTGGGCACCCCCGTGCTAGACCATGATTCTCTAAGAGAGATGATTTCTCCTTGCTCCACAATAGTCAGGGACGAAGGTTACTCTCCTCCTCCCACAAGATCTTGGAAAATGATTTTCTCTACTCCATGCAAGGAGGTTTGCATGAGAACTTCCTTAGTCACTCCTCAACCTCGTTTATCATCTTGTATCAAAACCCTGCCCATGGATTCTTTTATCCAAACCGAGCTTGTTTCTCATATTTTCTTTGAACTCTTGAGTCAAAAAATATGCTCTCTTCTCTTCTAGAGATTGTTTCATCTACTCTGCTTCCTTGCAGATCTGTCTTTATCCCCCGAATTACTTCCTTTCTTTCCTTCCTAAACAAAGTTGTGTGGGTCTGAATCCCCAACTCGTGGTCAGGCCTGTAAGCCTTATAGATGGGTACCCTGCCCCATCTCCTCATTAAGTCTTGAGGATGGCCTTCCAACTACCAACCTGACTGGTAATTCATTTCTGGGTCAGAGGACTGTTGAGCAATTACACCCAGTAGGTACTGGTTTGGTGAGGGTCATATCAACCATACTTGGTTTCCCTCACCATATCTCTCATATCATCCATGTTCTATCTTGGAAAAATCCCCCCTTTTAGCAGTTGTGCAACACATATCCAATTTCTATTAATAACAAAAAATTCATACATTGACCCTTTTATACAAAGGTTCATTAAATCAAACATTCACACATATTTAGTCCGCTATAGTCTCTTGGACAATTATATTTATATTTACAAATTGGGGGAAACAGGGGTATTACAATCCCCTCCCCCTTAAGTAACGTTGTCCTTGATGTTCTATCTTCCGATTTGCTCTGTATGTACATAAGTAAACAAAAAAGGATATGCCTATTTCATGGCATCCTCCATTTCCCATGTAGCCTCATCTGAGCGAAAGTGTTTCCACTGCACCTTGACCTGTGTAATGGTTCTGTTCCTGAGTGGGGTTTCCTTCCTGTCTATTATGAAGTGAGGTTCTGGCATAAATTATCCCTCGGGTTCCAAATGAATCACAGACCAGTCAATAATATGATTAGAATCATGTACATACTTATTTAATAAAGAAACATGGAAAACATTATGTTCCTTCATTGTGGGAGGAAGTGCTAGCTGATAGGCTACTGGTCCCACTCTTTCCAAAACTTCAAAGGGTCCACAATACCGAGGTGCCAACTTGGCACAAGCTCCCATCCTCAAAGATCTTTTCCTGGGTCTAACTCAGAGATACACATGATCCCCTGCTCTATTCTCTATAGGAGTCCTTTTCATGTCTGCATAGCTCTTTTGTCTATCCTGGGCTATCTTTAGATTTTGTCTGATCTGAATTACTTATTGTTCCATTTCCTTTAGCATATATGGTCTGATTGTAACTCGGTCTAATGGGTTGTTCCAACTGATTGGAATGTTGCATTGTCTTCCATAGAGGGCTTCAAAAGGGCTCATTTTTAAGGACTCTTGATAGCCATTTTTGTAGGCAAATTCTACCAATGGTAGGTAGTCCTCCCACCTATTGGGTTGATGCATTACATGAATCCTCAACATGTATTCTAACAATTGGTTCACCCTCTCTGTTTCTCCATCAGTTTGAGGGTGATAGGCTATACTAAAGAGCAATTTTGTTTCAAAACCAACAAACAAATGTTTCCAAAAGTTTGAAGTAAATTGTGTATCTCTGTCAGATATAATTTCCTTAGGCATGCCATGTAGTCTAAATGTCTCTTTCATGAAAATGGTGGAAATATCTATTGCCTTACAAGTTGAATTGACAGGTATGAAGTGAACAACCTTGCTTAGTTTTCCCACAACTGCCATGATGGTGTCGTTCTGTTTGGTTGATCTTGGTAATCTTGTGATGAAATCCATGGAGATGGTTTCCCATTTCCATTCGAGAATTGGTAGGGGCTGCAACAACCCTACTGGGTGCCAATGCTCTGCCTTGAATTGATGGAATTATAGACACTTAGCTAAGTAATCAACTATGTCCTTTTTCATTCCGGGCCAATAAAATAGTTTCCTAGTGGTCGTGATCATTTTCTGATAACCGAGATGACTGGTATATGGTAATTTATGTAGTTCATCCACTATGAACCTCTTCAAGTTGTCAAAATTTTGAATATACAATCTGCCCTTGTAAGTCACCAGGACATCATTAAGCATCTGATATCCTTTGTACTTCATCCCTATGGGATCTTGCTTTAGGTATGATGTTACGGTCTTGAAAAATGCATCTGTTTCTTGTACACTTTTGACTCTCTCTTTGATGTCTAATTCACTGGCACTTACAACTGCCAAGTGAAATACTTTCATACTTCTACTAAGGACATCAACCACCCTATTCTCCTTTCCTTTGATATGTTTGATTTCAAAATGAAACTCACTCTGTAGAGAAATCCACCTAGCTTGTCTCACATTGAGTTTTGGTTGGTCAAACAAATACCTCAACCCACTATGGTCTCTCATAAGTACAAATCTTCTACCTAAGAGGTAATGCCTCCACATTTTAAAGCATGCAATATGGTAGACAATTCCATATCGTGGATCACATAATTGACTTCATGCTCATTCAATTTTCTAGATTCGTATCAAATCACATGTCCTTCTTGCATAAGGACTCCTCCGATCCCTTCCTTGTAGGCATCTGTACACACAAGGAAGTCCTTGTTTGGGTCTGAAATATTCAGTACATGTGCATTGGTTAGAAGGTATTTCAGCTCTTGAAATCTTTATTCACATTTTGATGTCCAAATGAATTTAACCCTCTTGTTCTGAAGGGAGGTGATTGTGCAACCAATCTTGGAGAATCCCTTTATGAACCTCCTATAGTATCATGCTAGTCCCATAAAGAATCTGATATCAGACACATCCTTTGGGGTAGGCCAGTCCATGATGGATTTAATCTTGTCAGGATCAACTGCCACTCCTTCTTAAGAAATAACATGGCCTAAGTAATGGACTTGTTTATGGAAAAAGTCAAACTTACTAAGCTTAGCATAGAGCTAATGTCCTCTTAGTACTTGGAGTACTAGATTGAGATGTTCTTCATGTTCTTCTCTATTCTTGGAATAAATTAGGATATCATCAATTAAAACCAACACAAACCTATCCAAGAACTTTCTGAATTCATTATTCATTAAGCACATAAAAGTGGTTGGTGCATTGGTAATCCCAAATGACACCACCACAAATTCACAGTGACCATATATTGTCCTAAAGGTTGTATTGTGGATGTCTTCATATTTAACTTGGACCTGATGGTATCTAGACCTCAATTCAATATTGGAGAATATTGTAGAACCCCTTAGTTGGTCAAACATGTCATCAATCCTTGGTAAGGGATACTTATTCTTGATGGTCATCTTACTGAGTTGTCTAAAATATATGCATAATCTAAGTGTGTCATCTTTCTTTTTCACAAACAAGGATGGTTCTCCCCATGGAGAAACACTAGGCTGAATATAGCCTTTGTCCCACATCTCCTTCAGCTGTAGTTTGAGATCAACTAGATTTGGTGTACTCATTCTATAGGGTGTTCTAGACATTGGCACCACTCCCGATACAAGTTCTATTGAAAATTCAATATCTGTTCTTGGAGGTAGACTTGGCACCTCTTCTGGGAATACATATTTATATTTTCTTAATATGGGATGGTCCTCTAGGCTGGGTTTTTCATTCTCAACAGAGTTCAGTACTTGTATTTCATACAAGGGACATCCCTTTCTGCAATACTTCTTCACTTGGAGGGCTGATATTTGTCTCACTGAGACATGATTTTGAATCGCTTGTAGGGTTACTCTTCTTCCTTCTTCATTTTCACACTCCAAAGTTTTACTGTAACATACCAACTTGGTTTTGTGGGAAACCAACCAGTCCATTCCAATCAGCAAGTCATAAGATCCTAAAGGAAGTATGTTTAGGTTCACTTGGGTGGGCAACCCACTTATAACAAATTGGCATGTTGGTATGACCTATGTTACTTTTCTTTTGGTTCCAATGGATAATTGTAGCAACCATGATTTAACATGTTTAACTTGTTGCAATCTACATTTCTCAATAGTTTGAGGGGAAACATAACTCAAATTAGAACCATGGTCATTTAAAATGGAAACAGGATGGTTGAAAATCGTACCTTCCATCTCCACCACTGAAGCTCGGTGGTCAACTTGTCTATTATCCAAGGATGCATAGATTTGTGGCATTCTCTTAGCCACATCATTGATGGTGGTAGCCTCTTGGACGTTGTAGACCCTCTTATTTATCTTTTGCCTATGCAGACAATCCCTCAATAGATGTTCCTCTCCACAACCCCAACATTTCAAGGGTTCTCTCTTTATGTTATTAGTCTTACTTGGAATTGCTCCGAATGGTTTATTTCCAATCTGAGATGGAAAATTTTGTTGAACACACTTCTGGTAGGAAGGCTCATCCTAGAGCTCTTGAATCCCGAATTGTTTTTCTTCTTCCAGTCTTCATGGGGTTTTGTCTTATTCTTGAGTTGCTCATAGCAATACCTTGCTTTTTGAATAATATCTTCTAAGGTATTTGGCTCATCAAACTCAATTTTGTCCTGGTAGGAATGAGGTAATCCTAATAAATCGTTCCAACTTTACTTTTTCATCCTTTATGTAGGGTACACACCTCATCATCTCGATAAATTTGTTGATATACTCATCTATGGTGAGTTGTCCTAGATTGAATTCATAGAACTCCTTGGTCTTCCCGTCAAAGTACTTTTCTGACAAATACTTCTTCTTGAAGTATTTCTCAAATTTTTTCCATGACAAGTCCTTCTCATGGATTCCTTTCACATTCCTAAGGTCCTCCCACCAAATGGTTTCCCATTCAGGTTGAAAATGGATATCCAAGCCTTTAAAGTTTTAGAGTAATCATGGAATCTGAAGTACTTCTTGAAGCCGAGTAGCCAAACTTCTACGTCTTCCCCCTTCTTAATATCTCCATCGAAGGTGGGCGGTTTGTCTTTATTCAACTCTTTAGGGTCATGACTCTTGGAATGTTTCCTCTTATTTCCTCTCATATAAGAATGGGAACTAGTTTTTCCACTAGAATATTCCTTGGAGTTGTCAGTGCCCTCAGAGGGACATTCCAGTGAGTGTCTCTTGGCTCCATGTTGGACCTTCCTTGAGGTGATCCTCCTGGAGTGGCCACTTTCCGAACCATGCTTTTGTATCTTAGGTGGACTTGGAGTTTTCTTAGTATGATGCATGTCCACATGACTGGCAGTTGGACCATGTTGTAGTTTCCTTTGTATATCTGATAGACTTTGTAGTAGGACTGCATTAATTTCAGTTCTCTTTTACTGCTCCTTTATCAGCCTTTCATTGTTATCCTTATAACTCTGTAATTTTTCCATGAGGCTTCTTACAGTTTCGACCAAATCTGGAGGGGTTTCCACTGCCCTCCTTTCATCAGATTCTTCCTCTCTATTGTGGTATCTCTCCCCAATTCATGGTGTGTCACCATCCCTTACACTGTATATTTCCCTACTGTTCACTAACTGATTGATTGCTAATAATTTTTTTTTTGTTAGTTACTAATCTAGTGAAGTCAGCTTCTTTATTTGGAAACATTAGCAATATATAGTGCAAACTTCCAAAACATCTATTAACAGTAGAAGGTTTTGTTCCTCTCTTTAGTAGAGGTTCAGAAAAGTTCCTTATAGAAAAGGCAGTAAGGTAGGGTGTTACCCCATAAATTTCTCTAATAATATTTTTATGTGACTCGTGCATGAGCCTAAGCATGCCAAGTGTTGTTGCCATGCTCTGATACCAATTTGTAACACACCCAACCCCTAAATACCCTTTCTAGGGATGGGGCATCAAGTTTTTGTTTTTCCTAACTATCTCAAATCGTGATTCTGAGATCTCCATTGGATACTGATTGCCACAAGCTTTCTAATGGTCACCACCGCACTAAAATCTGAGCTCTGGTCTACAAGTTATTGCCTCCCGAAGTTACTCAGGTGATTATTAGTTGGTATCTTCAGTGTTCGATGCTAAACACCCATTTCCCTTACTCCCTGAAGTCTTAAAATCTTGCCACATGGCCTTATCCATTTGACGATCGATGTTTTACATTGAACGCCCCCTTTTCAGCATTACAGAATCGAAAATCGATGTTGAACGTTTGACGTTCGACGATTGGTGATCGACGTTGAATGTTCGACTTTAGGTAATCAACGATTGACGTTGAACGTCCCTTTACTATGCTACGCCCCAAATCTTCTGAAGTCCTAAAGTCGTGGACTCCTGGAGTCCCGGTTGCATCACCAACCACGTTGGCTAGGCGAGCATGAACCAGAAGCTGACACACCACAAGGGCTAGGGGTGACACATGTCCTCATTAGGGGGTGACATGTGCCATGCTCTAATAGGAATAAGGGGTCTATGAATTTTCCATATCTAGGTGACACTGGCACCTTAGTTGCGGGTCCATGTCACCCTAGATGATGTTAGTGACCCACGTTAGCCCCTGACGTACAATCTTCTAACTTCTTTCAAATCTCATGGTTGAGATCTGTCCACATAGATCCATAGATCCACAGATCCCATTACTTCGTGACTCCGGGCTTCAAATCTTACCAACTCCTCAAATCACGAATCCCCCAAAGAGACAAGTATCTAGACTCTTTAATATAGCACCACGTGTCCTCATCCTGTCAATGGTTGAGATTCACTTTGTCATTTGCGACTTAAGAGGTTTTCGCACTCTGAGGACTCCTGGCCAAGTTATTATGGAGTACCAAGTCTCTGGATTATAGGATCTTCTGCCACGTGGTCTCTCATCCAACGACTCTAGTCCAATGAGAGAATTTTGACATGGGACAAGTGGGGGCCATGTGTCGCTCCACAACGTGTTCCCGGTTGGTTGGTGTTGTGGGGTTTTTCTACCCTACGGACTAGCAAGCTAGGGTTTAAACTTGCATGCAGATCATGACCCTTCAAGAATTACTTTCAACCTTCTACCCCAAATCTAAAACCCTTTTTC